>ML777576.1:890692-936540 GCA_009831015.1 Picea engelmannii
CACTTATTACAACAGTGGAAATACGGAAAAAGGGGCCTTTTCAGGGCCTGCTGAATCATTGAATTCTGCATGTATGAGCACTGCTTGCTCATCCTTCGGCGGCTCTTCAGGAAATCCAGCTTGTGCAACCTGGTGGATAACATGGCCTATTGTGTGTTTGCTGCAGGTACCCTAGAGGCTACGGCCCTGTTATGTGCACAGGGTTTTGGTACCCCTCTCCTCTGTGTGCTGTGCAGCCCTCTTGCTAGGGTATTTTTCGTGGGGTGCCATTTGCATAAGCATACCTAACAGTCCAGTTTTGTTCACTGCTGAAACAAGGGTTTATACACGGTCCAATTTTCAGATCTAAGGCTCTTGGGTAAGGGTTTCACTGTGTGAGGATTTGGGTATTTGTTTACCTCTGTTGGGTTGGTGTTTTCTCCCTGTGGCCCTTGTGTTTGGTGGCAAGAAAGTTCCTTCAGTCTTTGGCATAGAGATCCACACTTGATCCATGAACTGAACCTTTGTCTGAGCATACAAACAGGATCTATACCTATTGTGTTTATTGTGCTATCTTCAGAGATAGGTTGTTGTAACAGGTATGCTTCCTACTTATCTCCTTTTGATTTGGATCTGATCTGATTACAGAATTGTTTAATGTAGTAAGCATTGTATAGATCTAAAGATATGTTTATTGTGAAATGATTAGGCAGAGTTTTAGATCTGAGATCTTTGTTTAATCATATAGATCTACTATTGTATTCAGATCTGTTCATTACTACCTTAGATCTGAGATATATTCTTATATGTTCTGAGTTTAGATCTATATGTTTTAAGGTTAGATCTATATGTTCTGAGTTCAGATCTATGTGTTTAAGGTTAGATCTATATGTTCTGAGTTTAGATCTGTATACTCTGAGTTTAGATTTGTGCTTAACTTCAAATCTGTATTGCAGCCTTACCTTTTAGGTCTTCTAGATCTGCATGAACAATGGAGACTGATGTTTAAACTCTGATCTATTTATCTTACTCCATAAAAATTTTAAAAGGATATTACTGTTATGCTGTTCATCTCAAATTCCAACAGTTGAGACAAGAGATTTGTTGATGATGTTGAAGTGTTATTCTAGGAGAATGTAAAATATAATTGGGAGGTGAAAATCAGAAAAGGGCCCGAAGACCCCTGCTAAGGATGTAAGAGCTTGGCAATGGAAAGCCACTGATGAATCGGATCCCTCCTGAAGGATGGGTTAAACTTGAACTTTGCTAAAGGGCCTGTCACGATGTTGAGGAATCATTAGAAATGAGAGGGGACATTGTATAAACCCTTTCCACTTCAACCTAGGACAAAGGACCAATTATCTAGCAAAGTCAGAGGGTATGCAAATTGGAAATAAAAAGGCAATTGAGTTGGGACTTCAAAAACTAATCATAGAAGGGGATTTGAAAATGATTATAGTGGTAATGAGGGCAAAGATTTTGGACTTGGGCTAGGGTTGGAAAAAATGCGACGTGCATAAGCACTCCCCGTGGGCAGCAAATGTGGCTGATATCATTTGCTGTCCACAGATGCATCCCCTCCCCTCTACATGTTGATTTCAGAAGTAAATATTTGTGTTTGAATGCAGGATTGAGAGAGTGCCTTAAGCAGGATCATTTTCATGGTTGGCTTAAAGTTTTTTCAGACAGATCTACAGCCTATTTAGGAAACCAATGGGTATCAAAACCCCAAGTGGAAGGGTAAGGGATCTGTGTGGCCCTGGGTAGGATTCAACGTGTGATCTGTCCAGAGGGAAGCTCAGGGTGGTCCTGAACGCTCTGTTAAGGGTTTTCATGCAAGTTGTTTCATCAGTTAGCTCTCTGAAACAGGATGCACCCTTGCGCCCCTGAAGGGAGGATGTGAGGGTCTTTTACAGAATTAAAATGAAAATGGAAGGGTTTCAAAACCTTCTGAAAGCCTGAATATTCTAAATCAATCAGATCTGATGGAGACTGAATCGGATGACAAGGAATGGACTAAAGTTAAAAGGAGAAAGGAAAAAGAGATAACAAGCCAACCTATAAACTCCAATCAAAAAAAAGAAAAGGTTAATTTTTTCCTTGAATCATATATATCTGTTATATTTGTATAAAAATGTATAAGAGGTCCTAACCTGGACGTCAATATCAATTTTCGGATAGACATAGTTTATTCAGGTTTAGTAACTGCTAGGATAGTATTAGTCAGTCAGCTGTAGTGATCTTTATGGTTTACAGGGTAAACTGAGACACCTTGATTGCGAGAAATGTAATGCTTACACCAGTTTGGTGACTTTCGGATAATAAAACCTTTTATTCTCAGAAAAATATAAAAAATAAAAAATAAAAAATTATAGTGCCAATGGTTGAGAATAATAAGAAAATCATCCATAAGCTTTATTCCAAAAAAATCACCTGCAAGTCCCTGACAAACACTTCTCCTCCATGTTGATGTTAAAGCTACATGGTAGTATTTCTCGAGCTAAGGCAATGCCATTTTCAAGTTCATCCAGTATGGTCTGCAAATTGAGACCCGCAAAAGCAAAGTAGCAAGCACTCTGGGAAGGGTAAACGACAAATTCAACAGTCCTATTAATGTAATGAGTCCAAAGACAGAAGAAACATACAAATGACCTTGACAAGTAAGAAAATTATTTGAGTAGCATATCCAGCAATTATAGTACTCTAGGAAACAGAGAACTTGAGTCTTGACCCAAGCTGCTACAAAATATCAAAAAAAATATTCTTATTCCCCAATACTGAAATGTGAAAAATACCTACCAAAACACAAAAGGCACCTGCCAATTCACATGAATAATTGCTGATAACTTTCACTATACGAGATGCCAATCCAGTCTGAGGGGGGACAAGAGAAAACTTCTGAGTGCAAACTGGGCATCTGTAAAACAAAAGCAGAGTTGTAATTCGAAGACAGTAATGACTGTCACAAGTTTTCTCTTTCAGATTTTAATTAATAGAGACATTCCTTCAACAATTTCTGAAAACAAAATGCTCAATAATGCAAAATCAAAGTAAATTCAATCTCAAAATTTTTACACATAATATAACAATAATCTCAACTTGAACCCATATGACTTCCCTTCCACACACTGCATCAAATCTGAATAATTTCCAATTCATCACAATAACAATCAAGTTTTTTGCTACCATAAAAGACACAGTGAAGGCCCGTATCTATCCCAAGTCTGAACTGTCCTTCCACACACACTGCGTCAGATCTGAACAATTTCCAATTCATCACATAAACAATCAAGTTGTTTGCTAGATAATACCATAAAAGACACAACAAAGGCCCAGATCTATCCAAAGTCTGGACAGTCAGAATACTAACATGAAAGTGGAGATTCAACTCCATGGAAGGAAAATTTTGGTGCCCAATATTTGTCATTTGATTTAACTCATTTTCTTCAGCTGAGACTTAATCTCCAGTATAAACAACTTACATTTATGTCCATAAGTAACCAAATGGCAAAAACAACTAGGATCCAATACAAACTATAGGATGTCCCCATCCATCATCAACTATCAAAAGGTCAGCTATGATATATCTAATGCATTGTCTTGAGGAGCCTTTTAACACCAGATTCGCCTTCATGAATCTGGGTGCCATTTTCCAGCATATGTTCATGGATATTATTCGAGGTGAGCTCAGCATTACAGAGTTCACCATTCAGCATCGATGGTTCATGAACATTATACAGGATGGACTCAACCTTATAGAGTTCATCATTCAGCATTGACAGTTCGTGAATACCTTAGCCATATAGGTACCTTGTTGCAGAGCTTTATTCAAGCCTGACCTTGTTCCACAGTGGCAATGTATGAGTTTCAGGGATTATTCAAAGATTAGTATTCCAGGGGAACAATACATCCTGTGCTATTTTAGCAGGTTTTAAATTCAGACTTCCAGGATTCTATTTTTAGCAGTTATTCCCCATGTATTGGAATTGCACGCAAACTTCAAAGGATACACGGGGAGATGAGGATAGTCAGATGGGCAATTTTGGATTCTTGATTCGATTATTTTTAACAGTTTTTATTTTTAGAAACTTGGTCTTTTTTAACAGCAGATGACAGTGTATTTGGGTACCCACTGGGAAGATAGGATTGTGGTTCGAGTTTGGGGCAAATCGGAGAATTTTCTATTTTTGGAAAACTTCTATTTTAGAGGGTTTCTATCTTTAGAAATTTCTATCTTTGAAAGTGGTCAAAAATTAAAATATTCATGATAATTATATTTTCAGAGACCCAGTATGGAGATTGGTTCACGGTTTGGATTTCAGTTGATTCTGACACTCTGACATTTTGGGACTATTTTGGGTAGTGTATTTTTAGTAGACAGAGTATATCTTTGGCAGGATAATTAAGTATTTGGGGACCCGGTATGGCATACAGTATTGGTGATAATTTCAAACCATTCTGAGCACTTTTATTTTTCAAGGACCGGAGATATTTTGACACCTGCTATTTTTAGAAGCTTCTGCTGAGAGTAGGATTTGAATGCCATTTTATGGTTATTTTCACCGAGAGATGGAGCACTGGAGTTGAGAAGTTTCTTCATGATTTGTTATGGGTTGTGGACTGCTATTTTCACCAGGAGATGGAGCACCCACCTTCTAGCTTGACTTGGTTGACTTTGTCGGGAGATGCATCCTAATTTTAGTCTTGAGCTAGAGTGCATGCCATGAGTGGCTTTATAGCGACTTTCCACACTTACCTTTGTGATTTTGCTCCAAAAGCTGAGCACATGGATTGATGAAGGTGTTTTTGTGGACTTTCCATAATCAAACATGCTATTCTCATCAGAGAGTTAGAGTCCATGCTTTGGGGAGATATTTATGGACTGAGCAAGGTGTTTTTATGGAATTTCAATAATCAAACATGCTATTCTCATCAGAGAATTAGAGTGCATGCCTTCAGGAGATATTTGTACTTTTAGGAGGTTGCTTTTTGTTAGGATATTTAGACACTTAAGAACTAGTTAAGATCAACTTGGTCTAATGTGTCTTTAGGAAAAGTGTGTTTCTTTAGTGTGCTTTTGTAACTAACTAATCTGATGATCAAAATTGTGTTCTAGACATATGTGATCCAACGGTTCATCTTCTCACTGATATTAATAACACTTGATCCATGGCTTAACAACCGATTGGTCCATGATCTTTATTTAAAGAGCATGGAGGGGCATTTTCTGACGATCGATTGTGAGAGATGTTCTTGTAATATATTCCTTTTTTGCATTAATTTATTGCCTCAAGTGGCTGTATTGGCTAGGGTTGTGCATTGTTTCCCTCTTTGAGGGTTTTAACCACATAAACACTGGTGTACTAATCTTTGATCTGTTTGTGGACAATTTTGTCAACGAAGTGGACAGCAAGTTGATGCTTACATCAAAGACAACCTTGATCCAATTGTTTCCTTCAATATTGCAACAGAAGATTCCCTTCTTGGAGATGTGTCGGATTGGTGCATGGAGGTCAATGCCATTGGGGGTCCCTTGAAACTCCATGACAACCAACGAAGCAAACATTGTTCTATGTGCTTGGTTCCGTTTGTGAATTTGTTGAATACATTCCTGAGAGCTGTGTGGAGCAGTAGCTATAGCACTAGTGGAGATCACTGATTTTGGCATCCATTATTTGTGTTTAAATGTTGTGTAAAGCCACAACCATAGCCTATGGATGATTGTCACATACAACCATACATGTAGGAATTTTCAACTGCTTTGGAAAGAAGAAGGTGTTGTGATTGCACACAAAGGAGGTCATTCAGTTGACATTACTATAGAGACAGTGCTATGGAAGCACGTGCAAATAACATAGTGGTTTTCATGTTGGAAAGCAATGGATCTCAATAGAAGAAGACAATCGACATTACCCTTTGTGGAATTGTTGTGTGAAGGCAAATTGATTGCTAGAATCTCACTGTTCAATGAGATCTACATACATTCAACAATGAACAAGTGAAGACCAGAATTTGACTTGGCTTCCATTGGTTGCCAAGACAAACCATCTCCAAGTCTAAGAATGAAAGAGACTTGCACGCCGAAGATGGGAATGGATTTGGATCGAAGAGTTTCGAATCTGAAGATTGCACATAACAGAGAATCAATGAACATATATTTGTACTGTGGGAACAAGTGAAGCCAAAAACCAGAGTCAGAGCCGTAGCTAGAGCTAGAGCCAGAAGCCAGAGCTGAGAGCCAAAGCCAAATCCGGAGTCAGAGCTATAGCCAAGAGCCAAATATGAGAGCCATGTTCCAAGGAAGTATACATGAAGCACATTGATCCAGACCTTGGTTTCCTAGAGGCTATTGGAGACCAAAAGCCTCTCAATGGGGAGGTGTGATGTGACATGGATCTGCAACAAACACAAATGGTTTATAGAATCTCAGTACACACAAGTAGTCAACAATTAATGAGGGTTGAAAGAAAAAAAAATACAATGCAAGCATTATGAAATAAAATGAAAGAAGAAAAGAAATTGCATGAGAAAAAGGACAAAGTAGGAGAAAGGACAATAGGGAATGGGAAATGAAAGGACAAGGACACTTAACATTCCCTTCACCCTAGCATTGCCTATATCCTCCAGCAATTCAACTCACAAAAGGGTCTTTTGGCCAAGAGGAGAGGATGCAAAGAAGAAGTTGGCTATGTGATTTGTTGAATGGCCCGGAGAGCCATGAGCTTGCATTATAACCCTACACTTGTCTAAAATAAACATTGAGCAACCATTCGAAGTTGGTTTTCCCGTTTGGGTTTCCAAGGTAAAACCTCCATGCCAATTATGTGTTTGATTTTATTGCTGTGTAATCTCTATGGGATGGCATTGTAGTTGTCAGTTGTGTTTTAGCAATTTGCTATGATAATCTCTTACGGTATTATGGTTATTCTTGCTTGAGAAGTTGAGGTTATTATTGTTGATTGCTTTCATAACCATAACAGCTATGAACCTCAGACAATCCATTTTTTAAGTTCAATGAGATCAAAGGCTGTAATGATAGAGCCGTTGCATCTTTCCAGCGAGGTTGCCAATTCCAATTCCTTGTATTTAGCATAAACTCCCCTTCCCAGTTCGTGGGCATTTTGTATGGGCTGCATATGGAGTAATTAGGTTATTGAAATCGATTTCTTGCTGCCTCAGATCCCTTCATGTCTCCTATACACAAGTCGACCTCTCAGCCCATCATATGCTTGATATTCTGTGGCAAATTGACTTGGGAAACAAGGGTAATGGCCTGAGTGTTTTTCATTCCCTCAGAAATTCGTGAGCCCAAGTGAGCCCACGGCCAGCACTCTCTCTTTCATCCTACAGCCACTCATTGCCAACTAAAATGTGTTTATGAATTATTTAACGGCACACTGTTGGGTGCCAAAGAATTGGCCTTGAAGCATCTTTCCCTTGGATGTTGAAAATGTTTCTTCTCCTTGCAAACTGAAGAATGATTTGCCATTTAATTGCTGGCTGGAATTTGCATTTATATGTGGGCGTCAATGCTGAGCTAACATGGACTTAGAAGTAAGCATTTCTCTCTTTTGAGAATGCTAGAGCAATATATTTTATGAGCTGTTGAAGTGATAAAGAATTGGCATTAAAACGTTTTTTATCTTGAGAGCACTGAAACATTGCTCCTCTATGTAAAAAACGAGAATAAACTACCACTTAATTGCTGGCCTGAATGTGCATTTGTATATTGATATCAATACTGGGTAAAGTCCACAATGAGGAAACCATTTCTGTCCTGCGGTAGTACTGGAGTGAGATGTATGCATATTCCTTGCTGTTGTAGTGTTGAGAAACGTGACCATTAAGCAAAGCGTCACTTGTCTTTATATTCCCTTGGTTTCCGGAGTAATTGTATGCATGAGCAGCTGTGGTAGTTGGTAAAACACAATCCAGAGGCAGCACAGAGTTCATTAAAGTTAGTGTTGCCAGTCCTCTCATGGTGGATTAATATATATGTTTGCAGCTTGCCTAAACATGTCTTTATAATGGAGTGTATCCTTTTGATGTGTATGCACACTTGAAAGTTCAAAGATTATATATAGCTCAACCCAGCATTCTATAACACACCCATGACAGGCAAAAAAAATAAAAAATAAAAAAATTTCGTCCTCCTTACAGGAACAAATCCTATCTCTCTACGGGTTCTAATTTAGACCGTCGGGGAACCAACCCAGTCTTCCAGTTAAGGATCCCCGATTCTGAGGCCAAATGACTCTCTGAGACCTTGATGGTCTCGTCCTGTAATTAAACACAGAACCTTTCGGTTCCTTGGTGCAGGTTTAATGGCACCCGCGACCTTCCCTTTCACTCCCCTACGAAATCTCTGAGTACTAGGTGTTAGCTCCTTTTTTGGATAAGCCCCCCTCTTGATGTGACCTTGGGCAATGACCTTATGGGCCCGTACAATTGCGGACGCAGCCAAAGGCGGTTTGAATCAAACTACTTTTCGGCCCGCAATTCTCCTCGAGCCTCCATGTGTCCTCTTTTCAAAACCATGATTTGAATTGCGTCCCGCCCTCAACTTTTTAACGTCCGCGCAACTCCTATCCCCGCAATGCTATGGGACCGTCGATCTCCCGATCTTGACGGTACTTCTAAAACTGGCGGTTCCGATCTACCCCTCTCAGACCTACGGATCAAATATGACCTCTTGCAAAATCAAGAGATGAGATCTCCTTCATGGTTTCGGTTTTCGGGAGTTTCAACTCTCAACCCTGCTCTCTTCCGTACTTCAATCTTCCGAGTTGATGATCTGCGAACACCTATCCTCCTAATCAGCGGCCCTACCTTTACTTCGAGTGGTTGACCTTTCAGCTAGATCAACGGTCCTGTGGCCCTCTTCTCGATCAACAGTCGAGATCTCCTTCGGGTTTCGGACTTCTAAGATCTCAAATCTCAAACTTCCCCCTTTTTCCCAATGGCTTTTATCCGAAGGTTATAATCCACTGACGCGTTTCCTCTTGATCTGACGATCCAGGATTACTTCGGGTCTTTACCCGGACCGGAGTCCACAGATTTGCTCCACGTCTCCCTTAGATCCGACGGCTATGAATTACTTCGTATATTTATCCGGAGTTCTCAGGTTTTCACCACGTCTCCCCTGAATCCAATGGCTCAGATCCACTTTGGGTGATCCGACGCTTGATATTCACTTCGGACAATCTGACGACTCAACTTCACTTGGCTGATCGGACGGTCGAGATTTACTTCGGATTTCCAGAAGTTTGGACTTCGGAAATCTCAACTCTCAAACCTTGCCTTCTCCTGAATAGACGGTATCTGACGGCTCAGATTCACCTTGGCGATCCAACGCTTGAGATTTACTTCGGGTGATCTGACGGCTCAGATCTATTTCGACTGGCTGGACGATTGGGATTCACTTCGGATTTCTGGGACTTCGGACTTCGCAAATCTCAAATCTCAACTAAGAAATTCTCGAATAGATTTCCAGAAGCTGCTGATCTGACGGCTCAGATTCACTTCGGCAATCCAACACTTGAGGTTTACTTCGGATGATCCAACGATCGACGTTTACTTCGGGTCTTCACCCGAAATCCATAGATTCACGCCACCTATCCTCTAGATCTGACGGTTCAGACCTACTTCGGATGATCTGACGGCTAACATTTACTTCGGGTCTTCACCCGGAATCCACAGATTCACGCCACTTGTCCTCTAGATCTGACGGCTCAGATTCACTTCGGCTTTCCGGCTCTCCAGACTTCGGGAATCTCAGATCTCAAACTTTGGTAAGTTCTCTCTCTCTTGCATGTGCAAAGCGCTAAGGCTCGTGCACCTTGCTCCGATCAAACGGTTGTCGATCTTTTGCATTGTGATCTAACGACCACTATCGCTCCTCCTCCTGAGCTTTTGATCTCTTATAACTTAGAAGATTTCTCAGTTTTCAAAGGTCTCAACATTTGTTTCCCCCCTTCGAGTCCGACTCTTAGATCTCGTCAATACTTATGAAAGGTGCTATCCTTTCTGAGCTTGATCCTTAAATGGTTTCGATTTCCCACGCACTCCTTGCGTTTGGGGATTTCGATAACTCAGTTCGAAGGATTTCTTGAAAGGAAATTCTTCTCGCCCTCCTGGCGTTCCTCTGTTATGATTCTTCGATGCTTGGTCGCTTCTTGACGCCAATTGACGGCTCACAGCAATTACGGAAACCCAACGTGCATGCTCTTTATCGGAGAGCTCAATTTCTGCAATCTGGAAGTACTCGCCAAACTTGGTCGAATCGGAGTCGTTGATCTCCCAACCGACGAGATCAACAACAATGGTGAATTGCAGGCCGCGAACTAGCGCGTCCGCTACTCCAACCTTCACGCTCCGTAATGACTCCCCACCCTCAATCTCCGCTACTCCAACCTTCACGCTCCGTAATGACTCCCCACCCTCGATCTCTGCTCATAGATTGATGGTCATAACAATTAGACATCTTGGAGCTTCAAGCTCCAAGGTTCCTAGACCCAGGTCACCTGGATCTTCCGATAATTCTTGGGCTATGATCCCCGCTCTTATTCGGGTCTTCAGTTAAGGACATAGGCATAAGTTCAAAGTCTCCTAGACTACTGGTCTGAAGGGAAACACCTTCCCAACTTGCAGGGCTTTAAGCTCTAGGTCAAGGCAAGGTAACTTATGAGTTTACCAAGATGGTAGCTATGCCAAGAGGCTTGCTCCGATTCTGGAACGGTGATGTAGCTCCCTGGGAGAGTGCCTTCGAGTGACTAAACAGGGACGTATGGAAAATCAAGCAGACATTTAGGTTCTCAAGGGAATGAACGCATATTCATAACTTAATCATTTAATACACAGAAAGAACCCTTTATAAACATATAAACACTCGCATACATCCATTATTTACAATTCAAAGCATAAGGCAAGAAAACACTTATCAGAACCATATAGTGTGATGCAACTGCTGAAAGGGGTGCTCGTTTCCACCCAACCATAGCCTCAATCACTCCCAATGGATTTATCACTGGCCACCCCCGAGCTTAAGCCACGATGCTTTGAGATTCAATCTCTTACTTCCATCTCAATGGAAGTTAGGGACTAAGATTACTCTCCTTCTCCCCATACAGAAATAGATAAGGACGAAGGTTACTCTCCTTCTCCCCATACAGAAATAGATAAGGATGAAGGTTACTCTCCTTCTCCTAGCTCAATCTCTATTTTTTGTGATCAGAACTCACTATTCCTCTTTCAGTCCTTCCTCGGACCCGAGAGTTTCCTCTCTCGTCTCTGCATTTTTCTTCGTAAATCCCCCTCCGCCCACCACACTCCCTTTCTTGCCTTTCTCAGCAAGATTGCGTGTGGATCAAAATTCCAGTCCGTGGTCAGGTCTGGAAGCCTTACGGATGGGCGGTCTGCCCCATCCCCTCATTAACTCTTGAGGAGGACTTCCCACCTACCAACCCCACTGTAATTCATTCTGGGGTCAAGGGGTTGTTCTGATCTGAGCAAATTAATTCCAGCATAGTACTAGTTCGGTGGAGGTTAGCACAACCATTCCTGGTCCCCTCCACCACCTTTCACAGCATTTCGTGGTCTTTTTTAGCACATCCTTTCTTTCAGCAGTCATGCAACACGTAACTATTTTCTATTAAAATAACAAAATTTACATTCATCGACCTTCTACACAAGGTCCATCAAATCAAACATTCACACTTTTAAGTTTGCCATAGTTCCTTGGCTCATATAGTTATATTTACAAACTGGGGGAAACAGGGTGTTACACATTCGAACTAGCAAGCTCTCAATTCTGTATTGGACAGTACTGTCTTCCTTGAAAGAATTTTGTCCAAAGACTATGCAACAATATACTCAATAGCTCTTGCTTGCCATTAATATTTTGAATGGTGTTGTTGCATTGGGATTGTTGGAACGACAAGACAAGGCAGTGCTGTTCTTATTTTCAGTCCTGTAGCAAGGCAATTTTCATCCCAGGATTGGAATTCATAGTGGAGACACCACTTTACAGAGGTTGGATGTAGCTCTTCATGCATAGAGAAATGGTTGTTTTGTGTTCAATTTTGCATTGAGAATAGAAGCCTTGAGATCAATACTGGAGGACAGAGATCTCTGCACATGTCCGAGAACAGAGACCAGAGTTCATTTTCACAGAAGTCCCATATTGGTGAGATATGTGAGCTATAAATCCCGCATTTACAGATCATGAATTCAAGGATGTCATGGAAAAGGTTGATCTCAAGGCATCTTTGCCATATGTGATAGAACATAGTAGGATGATTTACTACTAAAGCATGTGGCAACCTACAAAGTTTTATATTGCCTTTGTTAGCAACCATTGAGTAAGGTATCTCTCAGATATTCTAAAGGTAAACGTCTGCAATAGCATAGCAGATGAAGAATCTCATGTACTACTGCAGAAATTTACCTTAAACAGAAAGTCTGTGGGAAGGAGCCCTTGATCTTGACTGCCACATCTATGACACATTCAATAAGATTTAGCAAGAGCGATTTAAGATCAATAAGATGCCAAGATCCATTGACAGGGGCATGGAGTGTATGACTGAAAAATCACTCATTTCCTATTTATAGCAAGGCATTGATTACTATACTTGCTATCATGGATTTCCTTAAAAAATAACCACAGTAAGCTCAAGCAAACCATATCCTTTGGCTTTATGGCATATGCTGCAGGGAAGGTGACAGTTAGATATCATTGTGTAGCTGGTATTGAATTTGAACGTATAAGAAGCAATAATAACATGTTGCTTGTCAGAAACAGGGAGTGATATTTTATAGAAATTTGATTTTACTGCCTGTCTATTAATGATAACAGTATCTTCAACGTAAACGTGCCTTCCAATCTCTTTTTTTGGACTCAAGCTTTCAGTCAACACGAGCAAGTGACAACAGCTCTATTTTATGTTTCACACTGGGACAGAAACGTCCTGCCACGCTACGGAAGTCTTGTTCACTACTTTAGATTTAACACTGAGACAGAAACGTCCTACCACACTATGGAAGTCTTGTTCAGTTATTTTAGATTTAAGTTTTTAACACTAGGATAGAAACGTCCTGCCATGCTACAGAAGTCTTGTTTAGCCATGAGTAAGGGGTATCTATTCTGCCAAGGTCGCCCAGGGCTTGCACCTAGCGACTTGTGCACTTGTTTTGACAAGTGCATATGCGCACAAGCACAAGCATGCCACTGGAACCCAAGTGTGGACAATAACAACACACCTCTTTCACCAACCCAACAAGCCATTGTTAACATGCCTTAGAAATCTTAATAAACCCATATGACTCAAAAAGGCTTTCAGATAAGGCAAAGATCAATAGCAAATGCACCTACCCAACAAGCCACTGTTAACATGCTTTAGAAATCTTAATAAACCCATATGACTCAAAAAGGCTTTCAGATAAGCCAAACAAGCCACTGTTAACATGCCTTAGAAATCTTAATAAACCCATATGACTCAAAAAGGCTTTCAGATAAGACAAAGATCAATAGCAAATGCACCTATATGAAAGCATTCCAGACCCAGGTTATCAATACTTGCGGTACACTTCAGTCCCGACCCATGTTTGGTCAATGGTGGACATTAATTTAATTAAAAAAAAAAATCTGTAAAACATTCCAAGATGCCCATGCCCTTTTCACATACCATATGTTTTTCAAAAGCCCTTCTTACAGTTTCAATAATTGAACTAAACATCATTAGATCCAATGTTGTTTTTTCGAAACAGAACTGAAATCTTACATTAAGGCTGCAGTATGACTGGCTCCTGGCCTTGTGGACGACATGACAGCTTTCTGCCACCTTCTGAGGCATTTGACATGCACGAAAGCTTGTGTTCCTGAACAATAAACAATCCAAAGACTTCAGGCCATTCTGTGCATTCATGTGAATAATCCCAAATGGGTCATTTCCTCAGACACTGCTATATTAAGTTTAACTCCAACAGTGGTGACCCAGATTATCTAAATCAATAGAGCATAGAGGATTTTGTCTGCTGACACAGATGATTTAAAGCAAAACAGCATTAGAGGAATTTGTTTCACTGATTATGGGTGAAATGGGTGATTAGAAACTTACCACTGCACGCACAGGGTGATATCAAGCGCTCCTCTGCCAAAAGATCAGCATCATCCGAAAGAGAAATAGGAGCCGGTTCCAAGCAAATTCTGCAAATTACTTCAAACTGTTCTCCCTGTGTCATGTCTGTTCATACAACCGCCCTCAATAGGAATTCAGAGAGTACAGATTTTCAAAGTATTTCTATTAACAACATCACCGACATAGACTAATTTTTCTGGTCTTAATAAAAAATGTTGCCGGCCATATCTAAATCCGCAAAATATTATCTCAGTGACACCAATTGTGCAAAGTGGCAAGACCACGAGGCAACAGAACGCAACTAAAAATAAAAATGACCCCAACAAAGTCAGAATCGGAACGACCGACCAGCCCACGCATTCTGCGTGTTTTGAAAAATGAAGTATTGACCATGTATATTTACAATTGCCCACCTCCAAAAATATATGCAAATTCGTTGTTTATTTCTATCTTTGTTCGTATTGGCTTCCCTACGCTCCAAGAAACCCCAAGACTACATAAAGTTCCTCATACGATTTTGCTTTTATTTTTAATTTTGTATTTTGTTAAATTTCAAAATTAGTCACTCTCAAGTGAAGATTTTGCTTTTATTTTGTATTTTGTATTTTGTTAAATTTCAAAATTAGTCACTCTCAAGTGAAGAGTAAGGCCACTTTATGCAATATTAATATTTGATGTAGAGATACAACGATTTTGCTTTTATTTTTAATATTTTATTAAATTTCAAAATTAGTCACTCTGAAGTGATGAGTAAGGTCACAATTCTATTGTCAAGTTTATTATAATTGTACAATATTAATATTTGTGGTAGACATACAAGTAATGTGAAGTGATGAGTAAGGTCACAATTCTATTGTCAAGTTTATTATAATTGTACAATATTAATATTTGTGGTAGACATACAAGTAATGTGTATTGTTTTGTTGTTGAAGATGATTCTTAATAATTTTACTTATTTTATTTTTATGTTCGAAAAGATTAGATTGAAGAGAAGTTTTTTGTTTTTGTTTTTTGTTTTTTTTAATCAGTAAGTTGAAAGATTAGGAAGGTTGATAATGTTATAAATATTTTGTAATTGAAATTTAATGTATTCATATTCATGACATGTTAAGAAAATGAGATTTTCATTCTCCACCTTCTTAGTATTACAAGGATGACAAATTATTTAATTCCACGATGCTTTAAGAATTGTTCCAATACCTTGCTTTATTATGAAACTAGTGAATTTTTTTATTTTTTTTAACAATGTTTATCCTATAAAATTAAAGTTTTTTATTTTTCATCGTTCTTTATGATTATATAAAAATTACTCATGTTGAATTGATATTTGTTAGATAAATTATTACAAATTTTTTCATCATAATATTTATGTGAATTACTCGATTTTTTTTTACTTGTAAACCTTAATTTTTTAAAAACTCCGAGAAAATTTGAAAAATGAGAATGTATAAGAAATGAAAACCAATAGGTTTGTTGAAGTTATATTAATATATATTATCAAAATTATCCTATTAAGTATTATCAAAGCAATAATAATAATAAGCATTAAGTATTATCAAAATAATAATAAAAAACTTTACAATATTTAGGAAATAGATTCAATCTTCCATCACTCAATGGCAAAGGGAAACATCTTTAAATCATTGTTAACGGAAAAAAGGACAAGGTAACCATCTTGATAGAGATGTACATCTTCCATCACTCAAAGGAAGAAAGAGGGAAACATCTTTGAATCAATGTTAATGAAAAAAAGACAAGGTAACCATCTTGATAGAGGTACATGTTGGAACAAATGAGTAATAAAAATAATCAAACTTTAATTAAGAATAACAAAACCTTGGTTAAGAATAATCTCATTAAATAAGAGGGAATAAGAGGGGAACAAAGTGTTTGAATCATTAATTTTATAATAAATACAATGACAAAAGAGATAGGAATCATCCTTGGTCATATTAGGTTTGTTATTGGATTTGTATTTTCATATATAATTTTCATGTGGAGATGTCGTTGAAAGATAGCTTTTATATCTATAATAATTAATTGTAATTGACTTGTATTTATAATAATTATGATTTTATAATAATTAATTGTAATTGATTCTATAATAATTAATTGTAATGAGAAGGTTTAAGAATTTTATAATAATTAATTGTAATGAGAAAGTTTAATAATTTTAAAAGCAAGTTTAAGATGTAGTTTATAATATGCTTTTATTTTTTATTTTGGTTAATTTAAAATATCAAATACCAAAATAGTTAATAAATTAATAAGAAAATTTTGTTGATGAGTAAATGACAAAAGAATGTTAGAATATAAGGTTTATATTTATAATAAAGTTATTTTATGTTAAAATATAAGGTTTATTTTTATAATAAAGTTATTTTATTGGTCTAGGTTAGAAGGTAGGCTTTTCCAGTTGTTATTAGCATTTAGGGTTTTGGACAAATAAGACTTCTTGAACTCTATATAAGAAAGACAAATCTTGTTGTAATGTGTAAAGTATTTTTTTAATGTCATATTGTGTTATTGTGTAATCTCTCTTATGTGCTTAGTGATGTAACCTTATCTACAGTTTCGTTATTAAACCCATCTAGCCCTTGTAACATGGTATTTGAGTGGGTTCTTTATCAACCTAGTTGGCGATCGATTCGCAAGAGACAAACAATTGATTCAATGGAAGAGAAGCATGTGTTATGATTGGAAGCTACCATCTTCATCTCAATCATCATTTTCTTGCAAGGGAGCCACCATACCTATATCAATTGGGCGAATCAAAATGTTATGGTTGTCATCCAATGATTGGTCAAGAGGGTACATCTTCCCTTGAAGAAAAAAAAAGAGAAGAAGTCGCATAAGTTGTTGAAGGCATGGCCACCATAATATTATGTGAAGGTTTGAGTCATTGTCGTTTCCAGCTTAAGAGAGAGAGACACCAAATTGTAGCACGACATGTTGAAGGTATTGTTGGCACAATATTATGTGAAGGCATGAGTCATCGTCATTTCCGATTTAAGAGATAGTTGTCAAATTGTCCATCTTAAAGCATCCAACTTTCAAGTTGTCCATCATGAAGCATCCAAATTTCAAGTTGTCCATCATGAAGCATCCAAATGTCATTCATTAATGATCTGTAAACTACCATGGATATTCCACTAGAACAATTTGTCACGACATATCTTAAACTATTTTGAAATCTTAGATTTTGCAGTTTATTTCCTTAGATCCCAAATTAATCAATTACTAACTTTGCTTGAATTTATGAAATTAACTGAATACAAAAATGAGAGAACGAGAAAATATGTGCACAACATCCACACAATTGAACACAATATGTGTTTTGGGAAACCCAATATGAGAGAAAACCCAACTAGAAGGTGAGGCCTATGCTCTGCTCTCTTTTCTTTAGCTATGAAAAGCAAGTACAAAGAAAGAGACACTCACTATGGAGTTGACTTTGACACTATGGCCTGAATGGTTGCTACAGAATCTATTACCTCCTCTGATATGCTCTTAAAATCCTATTCCTTGGATGCTATGCTCAACTATGGAACAAGTATAATACAAAAGAAACATAACCCCTTTTTCTTCCTAGCGCCCTGGTATTTAACATAGCCCAATAGTTGTCTAGTGTTTGGGTTTTGATTTCCTCAACCCTCAATTGGTGATAAGGTTTGACGCTCTAGAATCTTCTTGAAATTCCACACATGGCTAGCCCCACACATTTTGAGTAATGGGGGATGACATGGAATCCACTTGTACCATGGTGGTAAACATGGTAGGTCAACTTGCAAGAGGCATAACTTTCACATATAGACTCTGATTGAGGTGATTTTTGCATCATTGGAAAGGGAACGATGTGTAAAATATGGCATATCCTTTTAGAGTAGGTTTGGACCCCCAAAAAAGTTCCATCTGATGCCTCAAAATGGCTCTGAAATATTTCAGATGGTTTTTTGGACTCAATTTTCCAAATTGGGGCCTGCCACTAACTGCAAGTTGATTCCTCTTATTTTTTCCACCCAAAAAGTACCGAGATAGATGAAAAATTATATAATGATCCAATCCAAATCAATTAATAAAAGGGTTATGCGGTAGAGGGAGAAACAAACCACGTGTTATGAGGTTGAACGAGCCATAACAAGAAATGAGTTGCCATGTAAATCAATTACTGTGTAAATCAAGGGGAGTTCTCATGTCAATCATAGGCTTCCTCTTTTATGTGTTCATGCAACCTAGATCCCAAATTTACCAATGATAGAGCATAGGCATATTCTTAGTTTCCTATTGACACAACATTCACGGATCTTAACAAAGAAACACAACATTCACATGTATGAAATGTTTACAGTAGAATTTGTTTTATTCAATTTGGGTTTTCAGATAAAGCAAAAGGAATCCTATATCCCATTTTAAAAGGGGGAAATTTAAATAGATGATTATTGTTGTTTGTCCACAATTGAGGTTTACAGTTATTAATTGATTTTTAGCCTTTACATTTCCACTTGTTTTTTTGGAATTTAAGTATGGAAATGCCATTAGAAAAATACTTCATTCACAATTTCCATACCTGGAAAGGGAAATACTAAATGCAACTAATGAATAAGAATGTGTGGGGAATAGTAAAAGGGACCAAGCAATCACCTACAAATCCCCAAAAAATATTGGAATGGAAAAGTAGAGATGATAAGACAAATCCACTATCGGCTTGCCCTCTTAGGTTTAGAGTTACATCATATAGATGGTTGATAGAGTCTCTATGTCTAGCCACATAAGAAATCTAAGATCTCTCATCAGACAACTAGTAGAATTCAAAGCTATGATGGAGAAAGAGGATGCCAAAGTCATTTTGTTAAATAGTCTACCTTCTAAATACATCAATGTTATTTTTACTCTGAGTCAAATGTCTTCACAAACTCTAGAAGATATGGTTGTTTCTCTCTTAGCTGAAGAAAAGAGAACCATTGCAAGTGATATAGAAGGTGATCCTAAACTTTAGATTTCATTATACTCAAGAAACAATCATAGCATATCAACTAAAGACAAAGAGAAGATGGAATGTCATTATTGCAAGAAAATGGACCACACACCTAGAAACTGTAGATTTCAATCCAATGATATTATCAAGGGAAAGCTTAAAGATAAAACAAATGTAGCTAATGTATCCATTGTTGAAGATCCACCTGATGCAAACAATGGTGATGACCTTATTGAATAAATGACACTTTTTTCATTTTAAGAAGCTCAAACTCTACAGGAAAGAAGGGATCTAATGTAGATAAAGCTCTGCATGGATGATTGCCTAGATAGTTCAAGAGTTTGTGGATATTGGGAATATACCCTTATGAGCACCATGAGATAGCTAGATGGAGCACTATGGATGTAGCTCAACATGGATGGTTGTTAAATAATTCGATATATTCATAATTTGGGAGATACATAATTTGAGAGTTTGGGGAGGTGGAATCTAGGAACTCGGGAATTTGACTCAGGGCTACACCTTTACAAGGGTTATGAGGTAGCTTGATGGAGCTCTACCTGGTCCAAGAAACATATTCGAAGAAGAAGCTTCTGAAGAATGTTTTGTTCTGATTGCATCTGATATTTTTTTTTAGAGAATGTGTGTTTGGTTTCAATATTATAATCCTTGAGAGGGGTGTTAGAATATAAGTATTACTTCTGTAATAAGGCCACCTTAGTGACTTGGGCTAGAAGATATGATTTTCTTATTATTATTAGCGTTTAAATTTTTGGACAAATAAGACCTCTCGAACTCTATATAAAAGCAAATCTCATTATAATGTGTAAAATATTTCTTTAATATCGTATTGTGTTATTGTGTATTTGTTCTAATGTGCTCAATGATATAACCCTATCTAGGTTTCATTATTAAGTCTATCTAACTCTTGTAACAAAGAAAAAGATATGTGAATAGGTTATTTGAGTTTATGATTTGATACAATATTGTCTTTTACATTTATCAAATTATTATTTTTTCTATATTTGAGGGAACAATATTAAGGTTATTGTATTAATCTTTTTGTGAATGGGTATTATGATTTTGTGCATGGATTTTGGAGCAATTAAATAACTAAACCTAAAAGAAAAGAGCACATGCACTAGCAATGCTTTGATTCAAAGTTCACACAACTCTTGCAACTAATGTATATATAATTACCGAGTTTTCCAAGCTGTAGTTAGCGATGATATTGTTATTATTTATGGTGCTAATAATTTATGTTGAGTCAGACAAGGAATAAAATGTTATATCAAAGGAAAACAATGAAAATCTAATTAAGACATGCTAGAGATTAAATTAAGGTTGGAGTAATTGCAAGTCAAGCACTGAATTACATATGTGCTTTTGAATGATCATGTTACAAAGCATATGTGGTTGGATTGTTAAAATTTAGTTCAAAACCTTCCAACAAGGAATTTCATTGTAAATGATTTTATGTCATAAAGAAAACAACTAAGTATAAATGATATAATTGGTATGCATTTTTTCTTATTTAATTGGAAACATAAGTCAAGTGGGTGTGTTGTCGCACAAGTTGTAGGTTGGGAAAAGCCCGACCCAACCACCAATTGGAAACAACTTAGAGAGAACCTACCCACTGTCACCTTAGGCAGGTGTTCTCGTCACTTTAGAGGTCAGGTAGTCACCTGAAGGGGGAACCTCGGTGACCCTAGGGGGGATTGAGACAAAAATGTGATGTATGAGCGAATTCCCCTAAAGGTCAAGTTTCTAGATGGAAAAGGGAACTTGGTAATGAATCTTGAGGGTTGTTTGAGGTTTCGAAAGCTTTGAGTGACCTGCAAAGAGATAATACCTTCCCGAGACACAAGGAAAACCAAGTATACAATGCAATATATAAAATGGACAAGCAATTTAAGCTTGTTGTCCATAATAGAAGTTGTTAGTAACAGTATATATCAGCAATGAAATGGCACAATAAGATACTAAAAAAGAGCTAGAAATCAAGTGAAATATGCAAGAGATAAACTAGCTAAACTCTAGTGAAACTCAACATTTAGAGACCAAGATACTAGCATAAAAGGTAAGGTTGTTGTAAAAACTTTCTGCAGCAATATAAATCAGCCTTATGTCTGTAACAAACAAGTTATTACAACAAGAATATCAGCCACTAAAATTCCCCCAAAGTCTACCAAAAAGTGTGCTAGGCCTAGTCGTTTATGTGTGCAAACTTTAAACGACTTCCAGTGGTTGATTTAAGAGTTATTAAAGAAGTTAGATTAGGGTTTTTGCAGCCCTAATGGCTGAATATGAATGTTTGTAACATCAGCAAGAACAACCCCTTTATATGGGACTCCCTAGTGGCTGAGAGGTTCTCTAGGCATAAGAAACAAAACCCAAATTGCAAAAAGTTGAAATGACCGAAAATCATGTTTCCTAATGCAACTATTTTATTTCTCCAATGAAAAATATTCAGGTTAGTGCCTTTAAAATTGGGTGAATGGGGTTTTTAATGCACAAGTTAGATAAAAAACAACCCTAGGGGTGTAGATCCTCTTACTCCCTAGAGTATTCCAACCAAACTTAGAGTAAATCTAGGAGGGTATACACATTTTTATTTCTCTTAGCAACCCTTGCAAAAAAAGAAAGACTTATAACCTTAACAATGAGCTGAAGCAATGATGGAGGGTGTATCTAACATACTCCTCCCTAGGGTTTCCACCAACAATAACCAAAATAAGCAAGAAAGAAATAACATATGCATATTTTTCCTTACCTAATCCAAGAAAATGAGATATCAAACCCTAGTTTACCATGCAAAATTCATCCAAGAGCCAAGAAAGAAAGCCTTTAGGGGGTGCACATCACTCCTCATCCATTCACCAAGAGACATTCACCAAAATAAATTTCACAAGAGAGAAATACCATAATCACCAAGAGTAGAGAAAATTTCAGCCAAATACTTCTCACAATGGGAGAGTTATGTTATGAAAAGAGATTCACATGATCTCTATTTATACAAAAATTCTAATACATAGTCTGTCCACATTCAAAGGGTAAAACATAAGATAAGGGGTCAATAACCCTTATATTACCCCTTTAACCAAATAATTCATTTAAAATTCACTTTAACACATTAGAAACCCTAAAAAGAATATGACATCACCCCTTTAGGAGACGTTTTGGCACTTTGAGCAAGTCATTGAAGAAGAGAATGGAGGTTGTTGGGGCTCCTTGAGCCTCCTCATCAAGTGCTAGGGTCAATCCATGCCTTCTCCAATGAAAACATGCCAAGTGTCAATGTGCAATCACTCCATCACCATCAAACCCCCTCAAGCATGACATCAACCCTCAAAAGATGATGCTTTGCCTCTCCTAGGAAAGTCGTTTGGATACTAGGGGTTGGATAATATCTTCCATGATGACATGTAAGCCTCCAAACAAATGTCTCTGTGATCTGGTGTGTGGGCCTACATCATCCAACCTATGGGATCCTTTCTCCATGGAATCCCAAGCTAGGCTTGTTCTCCCAAAACTGGCCACCAAGCAAGGTCTTGCAAAACAAAAGGGTACGCCCTCCAAAGATCTCAAGTCAAAGATATCATGACAAATGTAAACCACATCTAGTAAGCAAGGCACCTAAACATGTGCATCAAAACTACCTCATCAAATTAAACAAATGCTCAAAAACCCTATACAATTGACCAAGTTTAAGTATGGGAGGGATGTCATAAAGGTCCTATTGGGTAGACCAAAACCCTCAAGTGGGGGATGCTCCCAAGGATGGATTTTCAAGGTTATGTAGTGGATGATGAGGTGGAAGGGGTTTAGACTTCATAGGTTGATGACTTTCATGACATATAAGGGCTCGTATTATCTCATTTATGGGTTCCTTTGTAGAGGGTGTGTGGCATTGTTCATTTTTTATGCACTTTTTTCAAGCCCATCTTCTTGCCTTTCATTATTTTTTTCATGTTTTAAGGAACAAGTTGAAGGCCACTATCCTAGTGTGGTGTCTAGATAATGACAATGTCACTCACAAATACCTCGCAGAAATGAGAAGGTTTTCCCATGATGAGACCCCCTGTCTCTCAGTTGTGTAACTAAGAGCCACTACCCTGGCTTGGTGACCACATGATGGAAATTTTATACCTCTAGATACCTATGATCATGATAGGTTGGCTCGTGATGAGATCTCCCATCCTCCAACTAACCCCATAAGCATTCATTATCATTTATTTCTTGTGGGTTTCCCATTTCTTATAGAGAAGTGTTTCATTGTTTTCTCGGGAATCCCTGGGTGAAGCATCTAGAAGTTCTATATCTACGATTTTATCTTCTTTAGCCAACAACAATCCATCTGGGCCGCCAACCCCTTCTTCCCATGAAATGAGGTACATTCCCTTCTTGGGTCACTAAAGTCAAAGGACTTAGAAGGGGGTAGTATGATGGGAATGTGATGAGCGAAAAGTGGTGTTTGTGGTTGGGAATGGTATGATAACCCCTCAAGGGACCCCCAGTTATGTAATGGTACGATAACCCCTCAAGACAACCAGTCCAACCTGCAAGCAAAGAAGGACACTAGAAATACAAAGAAAGATATTGAGAAGTGGTGCGACTTCCATAAGATCCCCTGGCATAACACTGTTGATTGCCGCTCAAAGCAGTTGCTGGTGACTGAGGTGAAAGCCTTTGAATCAGATGTGGGTTCTGACTCTAAGTCATAACTAGAAAGGGGGAGACAGATCATTGGTGTAGAACCTAGTGCTGTCGTTGCTACCACCAAGCTCCAGCCCGGTGAACCAGACAATCCATAGGAAGGCAAGCGCCTTTTTCATTCACAAATGTGGGTGAAAGATACCCCGCTACACTTCATTGTTGATAGCGATAGCCAAAAGAACCTCATCTCAGCAGAGGTTGTCAAGCGACTCGCCCTGTCGACGACATCTCACCCACAACCCTACATCATCGGATGACTCCGCCAAGGAAGAGACATTCGCGCCAACCAACAATGTCACTTTTCATACGACATCAAGCCCTTGAAAGACGAGGTATTGTGTGATTTTTCCCCTCTTGAATTTTGTAATTTTATTTTGGGCCAACCACATTTATGGAAATGTCATGATGTATATGAGTCTAGGCCTCACAGTGTTATTATTACTTTGAACAAGAAATTGTACAGGATACCCGAGGTAGTCCCACCTAGTGATATTCCCTTGATCTCTGTCAATAAATGCAGGAAGGTCATCTCTTAGACGAGGAAGTTTGTCTTCTTCATGATTCACTCTCAGAATGAGTGAAAGATCATAGCCACATCTAGGGCCTTCGCGACCGACCTCTCCACACAACAAAAGCAAGTGGATAAGGTCGTGGAAGAATACGCAGATATCTTCTCCTCACCTATTGGGGTACCTCTACACTATCAAGTCAAGCATCCCATCAATCTAACCCCTGACGCACCGCTGCCCAATGGACTAGTCTATTGCTGCTCTATGTTATAGAATGAGGAGATTAAGTGGCAGATCCAAGAACTGCTCCACAAGGGTCACATCTGTCCCAACTCATCACCTTGTGGGAGCCCAATTGTGTTGGTACAGAAGAAATATGGAACCTAGCGACTTTGCATTAATTACCAGGCCCTGAATAAAATCACAGTCAGAAACTGGTACTCGATTCCTCGAATTGACGACCTCCTTGATTAACTCACGGGGGCCAAATACTTCAGTAAGATTGATCAGAAGTCCGGCTACCAGCAGGTCTCGATAGAACATATAGATGTATGGAAGACTGCCTTCAAGTCAAAGGAAGGTCTTTTTGAATGGTTGGTCATGCCCTTTGGTTTGACAAATGCTCCAACCACTTTCATGAGGATGATGGATGATATCCTGTGACCATTTACCAATACTTTTGTAGTGGTGTATATGGATGACATCCTCATTTACATTAAAACTTGGGCATAACACTTGCAACATATTCAGCAGGTTCTACACACCCTTTGACAACACAAGCTATACACTAACTTGGAAAAATGATCCTTCGGCATGGACATGGTCCATTACCTGGGCTACATCGTTGATCAACATGGCATACATGTGGATCCAACCAATATCCAAGTCATTCATGACTGGCCAGTCCCAACCACACTCACTAAGCTTCGAAGCTTCTTGGGCCTTGCCAATTTCTACCGCAGGTTCGTGTTGGGATTCTCCCATATTGCATGAGCCCTCAGCCAAGTAACCAGGGGTGGTGGTAAGGAGAAATTTGTGTGGGGTCTGTCCCAACAATAAGCATTCGATGAATTGAATCAACGCTTGTGCTCAACCCTAGTACTTTAATCATTACCAGACCTGCAACATCCCTTTGAGATCGAGACAAATGCTTTAGACAATGTTGTGGGCATCGTTCTCACTCAGCACAACCACCTCGTGGCCTATCATAGTGAGAGACTATCAGATGTTGTTCGTAAGTATCCTACTTAAGAAAAATAAATGTACTCCATTGTGCAATCCTGTCGTTAGTGGAGACATTTCATTCTTGGGAAGGATACAATCATCCACATTGATCATAAGCCACCGTAGTTCATGCAAACACAAGGAAAATTGCAGAATGATCGCCATTAGAAGTGGTCCACATACTTGCAACAATTCCACCTCAACATCAAGTATAAAACAAGAAGCACCAACTGGGACGTTGATTTCCTCAGCAGACCGCCAGTCGTGACACTCACCACAGTGATAGAATCTTGCAGCCACGAGACCTCTAGATGGCCCCAGCTCTATGAGACAGACCCAGACTTCACCACCACCTACCAAATGTTGGGGGTAAACGCAGTTGTTGCTAATTTCCATCTTCAATATGGGTTGTTGTGTCATCTAGGTCATATCTGCATTCCATCAAGCGAACGAGTGAGGTTGATCTAGGAAGCCCACTACAGTCGGGTGGTAGGACACTTTGATGTCGAAAAGACAGTGGAAATGCTATAGAAAAATTTCTACAGGTTGAAACTTCGACATGATGTCAGCAAGTATATCGGGTCCCACACTGCCTGCACTATTGCCAAATCAACCACTAAGAAACAGGGCCTCACACCCCTCTGCCTACTCTTGACATGCCATGGGAATCCATCTCAATGGACTACATGTTGAGCCTCCCGTCCACCAAGCGGGGAAATGACTATGTTTTTGTGGTTGTTGATCACTTTTCTAAGATGACGATTCTCGCTACCTGCAAGAAGAGCATCACAACATAGGCCACTGCCAAGCTCTTCTTTGAACAAGTCTGGGTACATTTTGGAATCCCACAAACCATTGTCTCAGATTGGGACAATCTATTTTTCAGCACATTTTGGTCGAACCTCTGGTCACTGTTGGACACCAAGCTCACCAAATCCATGGCCTTCCACTCCCAAACAGATGGCCAAACCAAGGTCGTAAATCGAATGATCGTGCATATCCTACGCATATATAATTCCAAGAACCCTTGCACATGGGATGAGAGTCTTCCCTGTGTTCATCATAGATACAACCAATCCCTACATAGCTCAACCAACCACAACCCCTTTCAGGTGGGGTTGGGATTCCAACCATTGGGTACCATAGATGTTGCACTACCCCTTGTGGTCACCTCGACTGACTCATATCCTTCTCCAACTAAAGTTGACAAAGCAACCCAGTTCATTGAGCAGATCCAACACATCCGTTAACATGTTCAGGATATCCTACAGAAGTTCAATGACAAGTACAAGCAACGCCATGATCAACACTTGTTGGACAAGTGAGAGGGGGGGGGGGTGAATCAATTGTTACCGTGCTTAAACAATTATGCTTATTTTAAACTCTTTACAAAACACTCAATGACAATCACAATAATATAGGGAGGTACACAATAGAATATTCAACATCAATCACACACATGAAATATATAGAGACAGATATTTCTTGAGGAAACCCATAAAGGGAAAAACCTCTTCTTCTTGATATGATAAGAAATCTGTACATTATCATTCTTATGAGCACCAACTCATTATGAGGCTACCACCTCTGTTTTGCAAGTTGCAACTTTTTGAGAGCACCAACTCTCTGATTTCTGTAGCACCCACTAGAAGGAAGCACCAACTCCCTAGTTTCTCTAGCACCCACTAGAAGGAAGCACCAACTCCCTAAGTGTTCCAACACCAACTGGATGGAAGAACCAACTTCCAGTCACACAGGCACCGACCTATATAACAGAGAACAATAGTTCTCCCTTGCACCACCCTTCCACCTTGGTTTTTTTCTGGCTACAACCAGATGGAAGCTATAACTCCCCGTGTTCAAGCACCCACTTGAAGCTCTGAGGACACCAATCCTCCCTAGCACCTCCCTACCACCCTGAAATATAAACATTTCTTTTTATAAATTTATCACAGTGATACAACGTTTATCTGTGGCTTACCAATCTCATCATTGTTCTTCTACATTGCTATGCTTTGCCTACATCAATGTCTCTCTCCTCATGTCTGCTGCGCTTTCTATTCTTATCTCATATATGCATTTCTGTTCATTGCTTCTTCTTTGCTTCAACTCTTGCATACCACATGCTTCTACCCGCATGAATCACACTCAACAACACCCCAATCTCTTCTTTGTTCTGCATTTGTATACTCTCTGTGCACCTTATGCATGCTTCATGTGCTATGCCACTGCATACTCTTCACTGCGTCACTGTTCTGCCCTATAGGTTGTTCACTGCAAATTTTCCTCACTCCTGCATAGCTCAACAACAGAATCACTTCACTTCTCTGTTCTGCATGCTTTTTTCATGTCGAGTCCTCTACTTGATCATCATGACAACTCTTCGTCATCCCTGGTGGTTAGCTCCATGCGTTTATCATTACTGGGCGTTATGTTGAGATTCCT
The DNA here is from genome assembly GCA_009831015.1 of Picea engelmannii. Taxonomy (NCBI): domain Eukaryota; kingdom Viridiplantae; phylum Streptophyta; class Pinopsida; order Pinales; family Pinaceae; genus Picea; species Picea engelmannii. Next base: position 918,679 of record ML777576.1, read on the forward strand.
TAGCCCCTCTGGCAATCACCCTGAGGTACTTCAGATTCTCTGGTAGATGCAATCAGTCATTTTTTGCAGTTACAATCAGTTTGTATCTAGCAGTTACTGAGAGAACCTCTGCACCCTCATGTCTTTGGCACCTTTTTCCCTTTCTGATAAATCTATACAGTGGGTGCTAGCTTTTCTAGCTAAGCCCCTTCCTTTCACATGACCATCAGCGGTGACCATACACCTAACCAATAGTCGTTTCACGATTTCTCATTTCGGGTGATCGACTGCGAGTCACCTCGATTTTCCCAACTCTTGAAACTCTGAGGTGGAGCCTAGAAACGCTAACTCCTTCCCTTCTCTTTCGCTGATGTGACCACTGGCTGTGACCACAACCCTATTTGAAAAGGCATTTCGCGATTTCACCGATCTCTAATGTAAATCCTAGCGACATGCTAGCTCCTCCCTTAACCTTCATCAATGTGACCACCAACTGTGACCAAGGGCCAAGCAAGAGGGGTGTTTCATGATTTCTCATATCGCGAACTCCTGCTATGAGTTGCCTCGAAACTCCCAACTCGCAAAACTCTGAAATGCTTCATATCAGATCAACGGTTGAGATCTCTCCCTCTGATCGACGGTTGCGATCAAATCACGATTTCTCATTTCACAACCTCAAAGGTTAGAGCACCTCCTTTCTTCAACTCTCGATTTCCCGATACCTGTTCCAAATCAACTTGAAAGTTGTCATTGTTTGATTGTGCCACGTGTCCTTACTGACATGGTCTGCTGACGTGGTTTGCCATATGTCCTCCTCGAATCAACGGTCCTCATTCTCCCTTTGACCGATGGCTGTGATCAAATCACGACTTTGTGTGTCGGGTGTTTGAATGTGAGCCAACCTTGACTCTTCCAACTCCTAATATCTGAAATACTCTAGATCAACAACCCACAGCCCTCTGTGATCCAACGGTCCAGATCTTATCGGGACTTTGCGTTTCGTGAAGTTGGAGGACTATGCACCTCCCTTCTCCCGACTCATGATTTTATGAAACTTGTTGCAGATCATTTCGTGACTTCGCATGTCACGAGTTCCTACAACTCTCACCTTTAACTTATCCAATTTGCGAGTCAACGAAATGTTGATCTCTCGCCACGTGTCCTATGGACCCAACAACCTAGATCATTTCACGACTTCACATATCGCGAGTTCCTATAACTCTCACCTTTGACTTCCCCAGCTCGCGAGTTAGCGAAATGCTGATCTCTCGCCACGTGTCCTTTAGATCCAACGACCCAGATCATTTTACGACTTCGCATATCGTGAGTTCCTACAACTCTCACCTTTGACTTCTCCAGTTTGCGAGTCAGCGAAATGTCGATCTCTTGCCACATGTCCTTTGGATCCAACGGTTCATATCTCATCGCGATTTCGCATTTTGTGGAATTGGAGGATGGCTCTTGGCCATTATCCTCTTCACAATTATACTGGATCCAATGATTGCTAGTCCTTCGCGCTCCAATCCGATGACTAAGGTATAATCTCCTCCTCTGCACACTCCTCCTGTCTGGACTCTGATTTGATGGCCATTGGGTATTCCGGATTGGTGATCTAACGATCACTGTCGCTCCTCCTCCTGAGCTTACGTATCCTCCCGACTTAGAAGAATTTCTAAGTGTCAAAGGTTCTTCGAGTCCTGATGAATTTGGTTCTCGTCTGCATTTCTGAGAACTCTATCTCTCCTGAGCATTGGTAAGGAAACCAACCTCGTCCCTGGCGCACACTTGTGCTCTGCGTGCAATTCTACGCTATTCCTCTCTGAGCTTGAATTGCACACTTTTTTCTTCTTCACCTGAGCTTACCACCTTTGATCCTTCTAAGAGCCATAACCTTTGATCCTTCTAAGAGCCTTGATGTACGGGATCTTAGAATGCATCTCTCCTGAGCTTTGATCTCTGCATACTATTTGCTTCTTCACCTGATCTTATGTTGTTCATGTTTTTCCATCGATGCACACTCGAATATTTCCATTAATGACAAACACACTCTGCCTGTAAACATGCCATCGTCATTGTTGTTCTTTCCATTAGTGACAAGCATAATCTGCCTGTAAACATGCCAACAATCTCCCCCTTTAGCATTGATGGCAACCCTAAAAGATTGCACTGTTCTACTTAGATGCACTGACTGTAGCATCCGAACACTCTCATACCTGCTTTCCCTTTTTACAAATTAAGGACCTGTGTTAGACTTCTTAGGAGTACTGATTTCTTCCTTATTGTATCCAAGACCAGATTTGTCATTTGGTGATCTTTGACTATCCAAGATCTCAGCCAAGGTCATGGAGTTGTTCAAGAATTTGATTTGGGTGTTTGACTTCTCAACCTTCACAACTTCTGCTTCTGGCTTATGAGATGATGTAGAAATTTTAATACAAATTATGTATTGTCTAGATTCTTCTGATCTAACAATTATATGGCACTATTAAATACATAATCGCTTCTACTAAAATTCTTGCAGAATTTAAAACACGATCGCAAATTGCAATATCAAGAAGAGAGATCAATCAAACATAACACAGATGTTTTACTGGGAAAGTATAAAGCTAAAAACCCCACTATCATATATTATGTATATATCATGGATCATGAAACAATCTCATACAAAACTCTAATCCAAGAGCTCTCAGTACAATATACAATTGTCTCAAACTGTCATACAAAAAATTGGCAAATACATGTGCCAATTTATTGCCTCCAGACAACCTGCCTCCTCTGCGCAATCCCTACTGATAGAAATCCCTAGAATGAATGAATCCCTCTTGCCTAGGCTGCACATTCATCATGGGCACATCCAATGTGTGTGTGGTTGCATGAGTGCACTCACTAATGTCACAACTGATAGTCAAACTGTCCCTTTCACCTTCATCTCAGCTGGGTCTCCACTAGATCTGACATGCATGTAGTTAACAGTGGTAAATATTCAGTTGCATGTGAGACCATTGATTGTGAATTAATTAATAATTAATTCACTGATCTCTCACTAGTGTAAGTTTAGTTACAACTAGTACAACTGAGCTTAACTCACTTAACTGAGTTAAACTACTTTACAACTCACATAACTACACATATAACTATGCTACAACTTTGAATCACTTAGTTACAACTAATTCGACTTGCATGTCCCACCAATCAACCTTTGAACTCGAATTTCCTCTAGCTAACTGATTTGCCACTTCAATTAACTATTTCCAAGTGCTCATTGAGAATAGATTAATATTTATTGTCCAACTATTATTAAGGGATAATAATAGTCGACATACATCTATAAATAGAATTCCCTCACCATCTATAAATAGAATTTGCTCATCATCTAAAAAATAGACTTCCACCTCAAAATAGCCAGAGACTCCTTCCTAGTGTAGGTTAGGATCTTCTTGTTGAATATCGACACTTCCTCTCAACAAGAAAGGGATTATCCTTCACCCCGATCCTATCTCTATGGTATTCGAATTTTCTCCTAGTGAGTGCCTTCGTAAGAATGTCTGCATCCTGATCTTCCGTAGGAATGTACTGAAGCAACATGATCTTCCGCTGCACACAATCTCTGATATGATGATATTGGATATCTATATGCTTAGATCTATCATGAAACACAGGATTAATCGAGAGTTTAATGCAACTCTGATTATCACAATGAATCATTGTCTGATCTAAATGAGAACCAAACAAACCAACCAAGATCTTTCTCATCTAGATAGACTCACATGCAACTTGACTCACTTCCATGTATTCTACTTCCGCTGAACTGAGTGCCACGAATCTCTGCTTCATGCTGTACCAAGAAATAACTGTAGATCCGATACTAAAGATCCCCCCTGATGTGCTCTTTCTGTCCGTTGGGCTACCCACCCAATCTGCATCCGTGAAGCCATGCAACTTCACCTCATCTGTCTGTCTGTACCCTAAGCCATACTCAGATGTGCCCCTCAGGTATCTCAGGACATGCTTACCCGCCTTCCAAAAGAGCTTGGTAGGCTTAACCATCGCTTGACTCATTTGGTTAACCGCATAGCAAATGTCTGGTCTTGTGTTCACTAGATACATTAGTGAACCCACTAACTGTCGATAGATAGTAGCATCCACTACCTCTCCAGAAGTAGCATCCTCTTTCCTCCAGTTTCCTGGAAGAGGAGTATCCATGGGTTTGCAGCCCTCAATGTGAAACTTACCCAGTATCTCCCTTGCATACTTGCCTTGAGACACAAAAATCTCACCATCTCACTGCCATATTTCCAATCCAAGGAAATAATGAAGGAGAGCCATATCCTTCATCTTGAACTCCTTTGCAAGGTCCTTCTTGCATGAGTGTATCAACTACTCATCACCAGTCAGTATTAAATCATCAACATAAAGAACAATGATTAAAATCTTACCCTCCACCACAATTTGGTATAAGTTTGCATCCGCTTCACTTTTGGTGAAGCCTAGTCCGGTGAAATAGTTGTCTATCCGAGTGTACCAAGCACAGGGTGCTTGCTTCAGACCATACAATGCTCTTTTGAGTCAACACACATGCGACTCACTGCTGAAGATCTCAAATCCTTCAGGCTTCTCTGCATGAGTGGCTTCCTCCACTCCATGAACCTCCTCATGTGGTTGATCCACATCTTGAGACTCATCTTTGGGAACTAGCAGTTCCTCCTCTGCATGCAAGTCTAGCTCCCTCTCAAGCAACAACCCCATGGATTTTCCCTCATGGATTTTTATATCCCATCGCATAACAGTCATCTTACTGTTAGGAAAATACACATGATAATTATGGGGTGTTTTTGTGTACCCCACAAATATCCCAACTTTAGCAGTCGACTCCAGCTTCTTCCTGGCGTTCTTGGTCACATGCACATAATTAGATGAGCCAAAAATATTAAAGTGAGAAACATTCGATTTCTTACCAGTGAAAGCTTCTTCAAGTGTACTCATGCCAAGTACTCTATGAGGACAATGGTTTTGCACATAAACTGCAGTGTTGCATGCTTCCACCCACAAATGCATTGGTAGGCCCTGATCATGCAACATCGCTCGTGTTGCACCCACGATTGTTCTGTTATTCCTCTCTGTGACCCCATTTTTCTGTGGGTTATGAGGCGTTATGAGTTCTCTTTGAATTCCTTCTTTGTTGCAGAAGTCTTTGAATCTGTTAGATATGTATTCTCCATCATTATCGCTCCTCAGAGACTTCACTTGCTTCCCCGACTCTTTCTCCACCAATGCTTTAAACTCATAGAACTTTGAGAATGTTTGATCCTTCTTCTGCATGAAGAAGATCCAACATTTACGAAAAAAGTCATCAACAAAAATAACATAATACTTATGTTTTTTTGTTGAAGCAACCGAGAATGGTCCACACACGTCTGTGTGAACTCTCTCTGGGATCACCGAAGCAAGGTTCTCCTTTTCATGAAAGGTGGACTTTACATACTTCCCCATGGTGCAACCCTTGCACTGATCTAACTGAGCAAGTGTTCCCATTGGAAGTCCATTAGATATTTGCTGCATGATTTTCAAGGCTCCATGATGAAGATGGCCCAATCACCTGTGCCATAATTTTCCCTCATCCCGACTCACCACTTTTTCTACCTTTCCCATCATGGAAGCGCAACCATCTACCTCCAGCTTGTAGAGATTCTTAACTCGAATCCCTATCTTCTTGACTTGACCCATTGTTTTATGTCACAGGAAATCTTTTCCATCGCTGAAAACAACGTCATAGCCTCTGTCCTCCAACATTGCGACTGAGACCAAGTTTTTCTTCAGACCTGGAACATGCATAACATCTTTCAATTGAAATGGTTTACCTGAATCCCTATGAAAGGTAATGGTACCAATTCCAGTCACACTGTATCGTTCATCATCTCCCATCTCTATATGAAATTTGAGATCTTTCTCCTCCAATTCACTGAAAATCTCCTTATCTCCCGTCATGTGGAAGGAAGCGCCACTATCCAAATACCACACCGATCCCAATGCACTTGACACCATGCATGTGATCAAGGAGAAGTCAAGTTCAAATTGTGAGGCAAGGGCCTCACCAACTGTAGCTCCAACAACCTTCTTGTTCTTCTTCTTCTGTGGATAGTTAGTAGCGAGATGCCCATGTTCATGACAGTAAAAACACTTCACTTTGGACAAGTCCAGCTTCTTGCCTTTAGACTCGGATTTCGAATGGAATTTCTTCCCCTTTCCTTTTCTTGCCTTGGAAGCCAAAGCACAATCCTCTTCATCATCATGTTTTGATGAAGAGCCATCTATGGTGTTCCGCCTGAACTCCTCCTGCACTAGATTCGACCATAGGTGTTCCCAATCTGGTAATTTTTCCCTTCCATTGACAGAGTCTTGATAACTATGCCAATTTCTTGGGAAGTCCTAGGAGAGCTAAGCTCACCAAATCATCATCAACGACTATTATTCCCACACTCCCCAACTCATTCCGACATTGAAAAAATTCATGAGATATTTTGGAATGGAGTCGCCCTTCTCCATCTTGATCATCTTGAGTTTAACTTTGAGCGCCAATTTCCTATGGTCGCTGCTGTTTTGGAATATATCTGTCAAAGCCTTCCACATTGCATATGGTGTGGATTTCCCATGGAGGTTTGAGACAATGTGGTCTCGTACTCCCTCCAACAGGATCCTCCTCGCCTTTGCCACTGTCTTTTTCCATGCATCAAGATTTGCAGCGTCTGCAACATTTGGCTTAGGAACATCCTTGTCAATGAATTCCTTCAAGCCATTGTCTTCGAGTACTACCTCCATCCTGTCCTTCCAAGAAATGTAGTTCGAGCTGCCCTCGAGTGCATACTCTAACCTCAAGCCATTGAAATCCATTTCGATCTTGAATCAGCTGTAGCACCAAGAAAGTCTTTCCGCAAATTCGAATTCTATCCAATCACAAACTCAGCTTCTGCAATCTTCTGCACTCTGATACCATGTAGAAATTTTAATAAAAATTATGTATTGCCTGGATTATCATGATCTAACAATTATATGCCATTGTTAAATATAGAATCGCTTCTACTAAAATTCTTGCAGAATTTAAAACACGATCGCCAATTGCAATATCAAGAAGAGAGATCAATCACACGTAAAACAAATGTTTTATCGAGAAAGCATAAAGATAAAAACCCCACTATCATATATTATGTATATATCATATAACATGAAACAATATCATACAGAACTCTAATCCAAGATCTCTTAGTACAATATACAATCGTCTCACACTGTCATACAAAAAATTGGCAAATGCATGTGCCAATTTACTGCCTCTAGACAACCTGCCTCCTCTGCGCAATCCTTGTTGATAGAAATCCCTGCAATGAATGAATCCCTCTTTCCTAGGTTGCACATTCCTCATGGGCACATCCAATGTGTGTGTGGTTGCATGAGTGCACTCACTAATGTCACAATTGATATTCAAACTGTCCCTTTAACCTTCATCTCAACTGGGTCTCCACTGGATCTGACATGCATGTAGTTAACAATGGTAAATCTTTAGTTGCATGTGAGACCACTGATTGTGAATTAATTAATAATTAATTCACTGATCTCTCACTAGTGTAATTTCAGTTACAACTAGTACAACTGAGCTTAACTCACTTAACTGAGTTAAACTACTTTACAACTCACATAACTACACATATAACTCGGTTACAAATTCAAATCACTCAGTTACAACTAATTCGACTTGCATGTCCCACCAATCAACCTTTGAACTCGAATTTCCTATAGCTAACTTATTTGCCACTTCAGTTAACTATTTCCAAGTGCTCATTGAGAATAAATTAATATTTATTGTCCAACTATAGTCTATTATTAAGGGATAATAATAGTCAACTTAGATCTATAAATAGAAATTGCTCACCATCTACAAATAGACATAATCTATAAATATAATTCGCTCATCATCTAAAAAATAGACTTCCACCTAAAAATATCCTGAGGCTCCTTCCTAGTGTAGGTGCATAATTTTCACTAGGATCTTCTTGTTGAATCTCAACACATGATTCTTCTTCTACTTCTTCTTTTCTTGCATGGGAGGATTCAATATCAACATCATTGTCTGTCCTTATGCCTTTAGCCACCACTTGTCCCGAGTTTACATTTTTCACCTTACAATCTTTGGACGTGAACACCTCTTCACAGCCCTGTCACACATTTGACTTATACTGAGAAAATTATGTTTCAGATCATGTACAAGCAGATCATCCCGGGAATCTCCTTTGCCATTGCTTAAGCTCACCATCCCTTTCTCCTTGATTTTACCTGGTTCATCCTTTTCAAAGATCACATTTCCTGTTTTTCTTTTACTTATAGGCATAACCTTATCCTTTTCTCCAGTCATATGCTTGGAACATCCACTGTCTATATTCCAAGAGTCCTTTTGTTTTTGAGTTGAAAGTACTAGACCACATTTTCCACTATCTTTCTTTTTCCATGTGATGGCCTTTCTAGCTAATAGCTTTATCCTTGGATCTGCTTTGTAATTCTTCATATGGTAGGTTGTAGCTTTGTGGCCGAAGTTATGACACTTATAACATTCAAGCTCATAGTTCAATAGGTCAAAGTGATTGTTGCAACATTGTCTACTCATTGTCTGTTCATTATTTCTTGACCTCCTCAGTTGCATGTCTCTAAACTTAATTTGACCATTTGCAATTTGTGGTTGTTTGTTACTTGGCTGTCTCATTCTTTGTTGTGGCAGATATTTATTCCTTGGGTGTCTTGATTGCTTATGTCTAAATATTAAGGAACAATTTATAGCTTTGTGGCCAAAGTTAGAACAGTAGAAACAATATCCATAGAAAAAATCTTTGTACCTGGAAAATGGTTGTCTTCTTTGAGCAGGTCAATTTCTTCCATGCTGATCATTTCCTTGAGTAGAGGGTGAATTATTTCTTTGTTCTACAGATTCACTTCTGGTACCTTTTTATTTACTCCTCCTGGGCGACTGATTATCGTCCTTTGTTTCTGCAGGTTTGTTGTTGTCATTGGTTGTAGATTTGACAAACTTGATGGAGTCTTTGTTGCTTGGCTGACCACTACTTGATCCCTCTTCATAACTCAAACTAGTTTTCAACTTTGGATTCCTTTGCTGATTCATAATGATGGCTAATCCTTCTGAGGCTTTGATACTTGACAGATTCTGATGATACAAAGCTTGAAAATTCTCCAACTCTTTCCTAGTTTTCACTACTTCTTCTTCCATAGCTTCACATCTTGCCTTCTTTTCTGATAACTGTTGTTTCAGAATGTATTCAATTTTCTTTGCCTCTTCTAATTCCACTTTTAGCAGGGCAAATTCTTCATCAGATTTTTTATTTCCTTTCTTGAATTGTATCAACAATTGTTTTTTCTTTCTCTTCTTAAGTCTGAGTCTGTCAATATCTTCCAAAGCGCTGATCAACTCTCCTTCCAAGTCAACCACAACTTATTCATCATTAGCATCACTTCTTATTATTTTATTATCATAATCCTCTCTGGCCATACGCATGAATTCATTTACCTTATCTTCACAGGAAGAGTCACTGTCTGTGTCTTCTGAAGAGTCATCATTATTTAGACATAAACTTTTCTTTTTACCAAATCTCTTGGGTTTGTACTTCTCTTCTCCTTCAGAGTTATGGTCCTTCTTCTTGTGTGGAAACTTAGATGCAAATTGACCTATATTTCCACAGTTAAAACATTTGAAGGGAAACTTGCCTTGGTACTTGCCTGATCCTTTCTTTAGTCTTCTCACAAATTTTGCTTCAATTTCATCAGCCTCAAAATCCTCATTCTTGTTTGCATTAAATGATGCTTCTCTAGTGGTACATTTATCTTTACAAATCATCATTTGATAAGCAATTATATTTCCTAGGAGTTGATCAATACACAGAGTCTTAAGATCATTCAGTTCTTCTATTGCAGAAACTTTTGGATTGAATATATCAGGCATAGATCTTAAGATTTTTTGAACTAGTAATACATATTCAATCTTCTCACCAAGACCTTTCATGGAATTCACAAGCTCCTCAACTCTTAAGAAAAAATTATTAACTATCTCATCCTCATTCATCTTTAGTTGTTCAAACTGTAATCTGTAGGTTTGAAGATTAGCATCCTTTACCTTCTCATTACCTTCATAGTTGCTAATGAGTTTGTCCCACATTGCTTTGGCAGTTTCTAAGTGCATAACTTTTACAAATTCTTCTTCTACAAGCCCACTCAGAATAACATTCATAGCCTTAGCGTTGAATTTGAATTCTAACTTTTCATCTTTATTATTTAGCACAACTGGCTTTACATAACCAATCTCTACCACATCCCAGACATCTGCACCTAAATCCATTATGTAGGTTCTCATCCTAACTTTACAGAAGCCAAAGTTTTTTCCATTGAACATGGGGACCTTATTGGTTGATGTTCCTCCATGGATAGTCATGTTTAAGCTCTAGGATCTACCCTTAAATAAAGGGAACTTGCTCTGATACCAATTGTTGGACAACTGAGAGGGGGGGGTGAATCAATTGTTAGTGCTTAAACAATTTTGATTATTTTAAACTATTTACAAAGAACTCAATGACAATCACAATAATGCAGGGAGGTAAGAAATAGAATATTCAACACCAATCACACACATGAAATATATAGAGACAGATATTTCCTGAGGAAACCCATAAAGGGAAAAACCTCTTCTTCTTGATATGATAAGTAATATGTACATTATCATTCTTATGAGAACCAACTCATTGTGAGGCTACAACCTCTGTTTTGCAAGATGCAACTTGCTGAGACCACCAACTCTCTGATTTCTCTAGCACCCACTATAAGGAAGCACCAACTCTCTGGTTTCTCTAACACCCACTAGAAGGAAGCACCAACTCCCTGGTTTCTCTAGCACCCACTAGAAGGAAGCACCAACTCCCTAAGTGTTCCAACACCAACTAGATGGAAGCACCAACTTCCAGTCACACATGCACTGACCTGTATAATAGAGAACAATAGTTCTCCTTGCACCACCCTGCCACCCTGGTTTTTTTCTGGATGCAACCAGATGGAAACTACAACTCGTTGTGTTCAAGCAACCACTTGAGACTCCGAGGACACCAATCCTCCCTAGCACCTCCCTACCACCCTGAAATATAAATCTTGCTTTTTATAACTTTATCACAGTGATACAACATTTATCTGTGGCTTACCAGTCTCATCACTGTTCTGCTACACTGCTCTGCTCTACTTGCATCAATGTCTCTCTCCTCGTGTCTGCTGCGCTTTCTGTTCTTCTCTCAGATATGCATTTTTGTTCCTTTCTTCTTCTGTGCTTCAACTCTTGCATATCGCATGCTTCTACCCACATGAATCACACTCAAAAACACCCCAATCTCTTCTATGTTCTGTATTTTTATACTCTCTGTGCACCTTATGCAAGCTTCATGCGTTATGCCACTGCATACTCTTCATTGTGTCATTGTTATGCCCTACAGGTTTTTCACTGTAGCTCTTCCTCACTCCTGCATAGATCGACAACAGAATCACTTCACTTCTCTGTTTTTCATGTTTTTGTGATGTCGAGTCCTTTGCCTGATCATCATGGAAAATCTTCGTCATCCCTGGTGGTTAGCTCCATGCGTTCATCATCACTAGGCGTTATGCTGAGATTCCTTAGCGTCTCTAGAAGTCACCCTGAGATTCTTCGAATTCTCTGGTAGATGCAATCAATCATTTTTTTCAGTTACAATCAGTCTGTCTTTAGCAAATACTGAGAGAACCTTTGCGCCCTCATGTCTTTGGCGCCTTTTTCCCTTTTTGATAAATCTATACAGTGGGCACTAGATTTTTTGGCTAAGCCCCTTCCTTTCACATGACCATCGACGGTGAACATATGCCTAACCAACAGTCGTTTAACGATTTTGCATTTTGGGTGATCGAATGCGAGTCACCTCAATTTTCCCAACTCGCGAAAATCTGAGGTGGATACTAGCAATGTTATCTCCTTCCATTCTCTTTCGCTGATGTGACCACTGGCTGTGACCACAACCCTATTCGAAAAGGCATTTCATGATTTCATCGATCTCCGTTGTAAATCCTAGCAACGTGCTAGCTCCTCCCTTAACCTTCATCAATGTGACCACCAGCTATGACCAGGGGCCAAGAAAGAGGGGTGTTTCACAATTTCACATATCACAAACTCCTGCTATGAGTTTCCTCGAAAATCCCAACTCGTGAAACTTCGAAATGCTTCATTTCAGATCAACGGTTGAGATCTCTCTCTCTGATCGACGACTGTGATCAAATCACGATTTGGCATTTTTCAACTTCAAAGGTTAGATCACCTCCTTTGTTCGACTCCCGATTTCCCGATACCTGTTCCAGATCAACGACCCATGATCTTCCGTATTTCAATAGTCTAGATCTCTTCTTCGAGAACTCGTATTTGTGATTTCCACATACCTGAAATGTCGAATCAACTTGGCACTTGTCATTGTTTGATTGCACCACGTGTCCTTGCTTACATGGTCGGCTAACATGGCCTACCATATGTCCTCCTTGAATCAACGATTCTCCTTCTCCGTTTGATCGACGATTGTGATCAAATCGCGACTTCGCGTGTCGTGTGTTTGAACGTGAGCCAACCCTGACTCTTCCAACTCCCGATATCCTAAATACTCTATATCAATAGCCCATATCCCTCTGTGATCCAATGGTCCAGATCTTATCAGGACTTCATGTTTCATGAAGTTGGAGGATTACTCACCTCCCTTCTCTCGACTCCCGATTTTCTGAAACTTGCTCCAGATCAACAACCCACAACCCTCTATGATCCGACGGCTTAGATGATTTCGTGACTTTGCATATTGCGAGTTCCTACAACACTCACCTTTGACTTCTCTAGTTTGCGAGTCAACGAAATGTCAATATCTCACCACGTGTCCTCTGTATCCAACGACCCAGATCATTTTGCATCTTCGCATATCGCGAGTTCCTACAACTCTGACCTTTGACTTCTCCAGCTTGTGAGTCAGCGAAATGATGATCTCTCACCACATGTCCTCTGGATCCAACGACCCAGATCATTTCACGACTTCGCATATCACGACTTCCTACAACTCTCACCTTTGACTTCTCCAGTTTATGAGTCAGCGAAATGTCGATCTATCGCCACATGTCCTCTGGATCCAACGGTTTAGATCTCATCGCGATTTCACATTTCGCAAAATTGGAGGATGGATCTTGGCCATTATCCTCTTCACATTTATACTGGATCCAACGGTTGCTAGTCCTTTGCTCTCCGATCCGACGGATGAGGTCTAATCTCCTCCTCTACATGCTCCTCCTGTATGGACTCTGATATGACGACCATCATGTATTTTGGATTGGTGATCCAACGATCACTGTCGCTTCTCCTCCTGAGCTTACCTATCCTCCCGACTTGGAAGAATTTCTAAGTGTCAAAGGTTCCATGAGTCCTGATGACTTTGGTTCTCATCTGCGTTTCTGAGAACGCTATCTTTTCTGAGCGTTGGTAAGGAAACCAACCTTGGCCCTGGCGCACACTTGCGCTCTGCGTTATTACTCTCTGAGCTTGAATTGCACACTGTTTTCTTCTTCACCTGAGCTTACCACCTTTGATCCTTCTGCGAGCCACGACCTTTGATCCTTCTGCAAGCCTTGATGTATGGGATCTTAGAACGCATCTCTCCTGAGATTTGATCTCTGCATACTATTTGCTTCTTCACCTAAGCTTACCATGTTCCTGTTTTTCCATCGATGCACACTCTGATCTTGCCATAAATGACAAACACACTCTGCTTGTAAACATTCCATCGTCACTTTTGTTCTTGCCATCAATGAAAAGCATACTCTGCCTGTAAACATGCCAACAACATTAGGTGCCACATAATTTTCAGGTGGGCGACAAAGTTTGGTTGCACTTACAAAAAGAATTCCTTACAGGGATCCATCGAAAGCTTTGCCCACTCCGTTATGGGTTGTACACCATCACCAAGGTTGTGGGTGTTAATTCTTTTGAGCTCAACATTCCTCCTTTCCTTACCCTGCACCCAATGTTCAACGTGGATCTCCTTCGGCCTTATTTCCCACCATTATTGGACACCTCAGAGATAGCAGAACAATTGACACAAACAAAGATCAACCCCGACTACATAAAACAAGAATCTAGTGATCAGATTATGGACACACAGGTCAAGGGCACTCACCAACAAAGGATCCATCTTTATCGAGTTTCCAAAGATGGGCAACTCCTGCACCAAGGCAAGTGTCTCAGTCGGTGCCAAATTCATCAGAAATTTCCTCATCTGATGGGGGCACTCAACGCAATGGAGAAAATTGCTTCCTAAGGGGGGATGATTGATCCAGATGGATTTCAGTGGCCTCCCACCTATTCCAACTAGCTCATTTTGGCAATTTTCAAGTTTGGCAGTTTTTTTCTAGTTTTCGGTTCCCTGACTTTCGGGGTCGCTTTGAGGCCCTAAAAAATGTTTTTAGGGATCTCCATAGTCAAACTGGAAATAGATTCAGAGTCTAACGACAACATGTGTATTCCTTAGATAGACCTTTCCAACAGGCTATCATGCGCTTAAAATGGAGATCGTATGCAAAAGTTACGACCGTGGGAAGTTGATGTACTAACTTACCTCAACGGGGCCCACATGAATTTTGGCACTTCATCTCCTAGGGTTAGGTTTTTGGATGTCTAGGGTTTTTGACATTCCTGTTTAATGTAAAAATTCCTTCAAAGCCTCATTGTACTCATCTTCTTGCGAATGGCTCAAGTGTCACATCTCTTCTCAGAGATAAGTTACCACCATTGTAGCAAGCTTGTTTTCCACTGTATTTTACAGTTTCAACTTATTTCCCTATTGAATAGAAACCAATTTTACTGTATATCTGTTATTCTTTTTTAAGCATATTTTAATAATAATCTGTATTCATTTCTTTCTTCTCATAAAATCCAGATCAAAATCTATGATACTCAACAAGGTGAAACAAGGTCAAAATCATAATGTCCAAGCATGCATTCTATAATTAAAAGTAGCTCAAATAAAACATGCTTAAATGACTTAAATATTAGGGGATTACCTGCCACAATACCTCACTTGTACCGCATGGAGCAAGACCCATCTGCCTTCTAGAAGCTAGTTGGTGTGGTGGATGAACTGGAAATGGATTATAATGTGGTGATACAACAGGCTTATGTATGTGCAAGTGGACACTGCTAGTCATGTGGTCTCTCAGCACTCCATATCTGCAACTTGAGGACCTCGAGACATCATCTCCTTAATTGTCCCACAAAATGGGGATAACATGGTGCATAATCCTCCTCCACTTAAGGATGAAAAATCAATATCAAAGAATAAATTTTTGATATGAACACTGTCATAGTTGCATCATATATGTATAGTGCATTAACGTTAATGTCTGATTCTACTTAGATTGAGAAAATTTGGAGAGGAAGCGATTGTATACAAATAGGTATTAATGTACGAAATGGGTTATCATCCAAATCCCCCCCAAAAAGTTCCAAACATATTAATTCTCCACGAGTGTCATTCATATGTCGACCATCGTCAATAAGTGCTCGAATAATTGAATATGCCTCAAGGCTTTGATCACTGCCATTTGAGGTTGTCCATCCAGCATTAGAATCATCCAACCCTTTAATTTTTTCCCATTCATAACCCTTAATACAAGAGACGAGGTCTACCACAATGGCTCCAAAAAGACTGAAAATCTAGATACGACAAATCCTAGACCCGCTCGCACAAGGATTCGATTGGTTGGCCTACCAATGGCCTCAATCCATCGTCTTGTTAATGCCCTTGATCCATCATCCTGCTAATTCCCTCAAAGAGGCAAATCATTGTACCCAAAGAAAGATCCACCCCTCAAACAGAGAAACTACTACATATCTAAGTGAAACGTGGTCGTACATCTGCAATCTAGGGAAATATCAAGGAAACATAGTTGTACACCTGAGAAATGCATCCCCCCATAAAAAACCGGTTGCTCAAATGAAAAATCGATCTCTTAATTGAGAAATATTCCCCATGCACTTGTAAACTTGCCAAAAAAATGCATTCGTACAACAAAAAATATGTCTATATAGTCAGTATGGGCCATGGAGAGGCAAGGGAGAGGCTGATTGGCTAGGTAATGAAAAACCGCACCCCTAAAAAATATTTAACTCAAAATGGCCTCCTCAATCAAATGTTATCAACTTCGGAAGAAATGGTTGGTTTCAGTAAAAAAACTAGGCCTGGTAAAAAAATTATTCTTGGTAAACTACGAAACCTAAAATTTGGCCCAAAATCATCAGGTTTTTGAAAAAATATTTTTTCCCATCCTAGGCTAGGGAAACTAATTCAAATATGGGAAAACAAAAGCCGTTTTTGATGAGCCAAGAGTTTATCTTGGTTTAATGATATATTTCGAAGACAATGGTGAGGTCAGATTTGCGGAAAAAGGCTAAAAAAAGGTGAGATTTACACAGATCCGGTGAAAACCGAAGTGGTTGTCCAAAAAAAAAAACAGATCTACAAGAGAAGGGGGCTCAAATGAAAAAACCTACTGAACCTAATGTGAAAAATTCAAAAAATAATTTATGCAAGGAGAAAGAGCTCGACAGCCTGATCTGATACCATGTTAGATCCGAGAAATATGCAATAACAGATAATAGAATCTAACCGGAATAATATCCTATACCAAGCATCAGGTAATCACTGAATAAAAGAATGCAATAATAGAGAGATAAAAGAAAAAAGAGACAAGGATTTACATAGTATTATGTGGTAAAACCCCAATTGTGGGGAAATATACATGGAAGTTGGTCTTTGTATTCCTCATGAAAACTCCAATCTTACAAGAGAGGGCACCCCCATATGGATGATCTGGCCTAATGATCCAAATTATTTTCAGCACGAAATGAGAGCGAAGATATAATGAATAAATGCACAGAGATATCCATATATCCAATAATATAACATAAATGTATCAGAGATGCAACCATAAACACATAGATACAGTAATACACGATTTCTATTAATGAAAAAAATGTACAGAGACTGTAAAAATATAGAGTGAAAGACTCACTACAATGGTGGTAGCTTATCTATGAGAAGAGATGTGATGACTACTTGCATTCACAAGAAAACGATTATTACAATGAGGCTCCATAGGCCTTTTTAACATAAGTAAAATCCAAAACCCTAACCCCAGAATATGAAAAGACAAAGGTTTGTGGGCCTCGATGGGGGTAGTTGATACGTCAACTTCTCGGGGGCATAACTTTTGCATACAATATCCGTTTGGGGTGCTCAATACACTGTTGGAAAGGTCTAACCGAGAAGAATGATTTTCAACTGGTTCAAGTTAGTGCCCTTGTTATACACATTTTTGGTTATCGAGATGATATTATGATCATGTCATGGTAATGGAAGATCAAACTCTTTATTAAGAACCAATTCCAGAAGAAGGTTACAGTTGTCATTTTCTCAAAATCATATTTTGGGACAAGTTCGCAGGTTGCATATATACCATCCTGCGAGAATCTTGATGTTCGCAGGTTGCTTTCGTTTGGATTGCGAACTTCTCGCACTGTGTCCAAGGCCAGGGTGCGAACTTGTTTCTAAAGAGGAAAATGAATCAATTCTCGATCCTTCTAGAAGGAATATTCTAGAAGGATGAGTTGGAGTTCGAATGGTTGGCAAAATATTGGTTTTCCAGATATCTTGGGATTATTCCCTATCCAAGTAACTAATCAATCTTCTCCTATATATTGAGAAGATTACTCATGGAAAGGGTTAAGAAGTGAGAAGCTAAAAG
>ML777576.1:936590-1028031 GCA_009831015.1 Picea engelmannii
CAAGACAACAGCAAGGTCATCATATGTGTTTCAACTTCTTCATACTTGAGCAAGTGTGTGTGTCAAAGCTAGGAGCCATCGAAAGGAGATCTACAAAATCAAGGCTCAGGTTGTATATTTCTCTTTCAGTTAATATGATACATGAATATGTCCCTTTCCCATAATGATGATGTCATCTTATTACATGATTCCTTGATCACATGTATAGACTAAATATTGAATAGATTAATGCTTTTGTTGTGATTGGTTTGTGTTGTTGTGATTGGAACAATGCAAGAGCGTCGGAACAGAGCGAGGAACAACAGAGATTAAAGGAGAGCGTTCATAAGGTATGTACTTCATCCATTTCTCTTAGTTCCATTCAATAATTAGATCTAGGGAAAGAGTAGTATTCTGTCACGTTTTGTTCCAGATCCAGGTGGATCTTGGGGAGATTGGTTAGTGTCCGCACCTACGAATTTATCCATAACAGCCCTTGGAAGTCACTTGGACCCAAAATCCCCAAAAAATGTTGTTTAGGGCCTCAAAATGACCACAAAAGTTTGGAATCCAAAAAACTACCGAAAAACTGCCAAGATGGGAAACTGTTTTTTGAGCCTGTGGAATAGGTGGGTGGCCACTGATATCCATCTGGATCACCTAAGGACCCATAGGGTCTAGGATAAAGATAAATACCATAAACCACTTACTCTCTCACACACTCTTGCACTCCTAAAGGGCCTCCTTCACCTCTATTATATATGAGGGAGTGGAAGGATAAAAATTCCCATAATGCATGTGAGATAAACCCCTTTTATGAGATGGAGAGTTATTGAAGAATAACATTACAAAATTCCATAGCCATGTAATCTAAGACCACTAAGAAACATTAACACATTCTAACAATTATTTGTGGTTCCAATAACTTTTGTTGAGATAGAAAAAGAATAAAATGTCATGACAAAGGAAAACAATGAAAACCTGAATGAAGACGTGCTAGAGATTAAATAAAGGTTGGAGCAATTACAATTCAAGTACTATATTACATATGTGATTTTAAATAATTTGTACTACAAAGCATGTGTCTACATTGCTAGGAATTAGTTCAAAACCTTGTAACAAGGAATTTCATTGTAAATGACTTCCTATCATAAATAAAACAACTAAGTATAAATGATATAATTGGTATGCATTTTTTTCTTAATCAATTGGAAACATAAGTTAAGCGGGTGCATAATCCTCCTCCACTTAAGGATGAAAAAATAAGGTCAAAGAATCAATTTTCTATATGAACATTGTCACAATTGCATCATATGTGTATAGTGTGTTACCATTAATGCATGATTCTACTTAGCTTGAGCAATTTTTTCCAAGGAAGAGTCACTACAAGGAAAACACCTTGTAGTGGGGGTTTTTAGTGTTACAAGATTTGGAAAAAATTTCAAAGATACCTCTGCTAAAACCTCCATTATTCAAAGAGAAGGTTTTAACATATGTTTTAATGGATGTTCCATATAACTAAAAAACTTTAGGAGGGCAGATGTTGTAGCAGAGGTTTTTTTGTCGGTGCTTATATCAGTAAAAAACAAACTGATGCATTCTTAAGTAACATGCACCAATGCGCAAAATCAATTAAAAGCACCAGTGCTCTTAAAACTATTACGCGTTGGTTACATATTTTATGTTATATGAAACACCAATGATTTTCATGCTAGTGTATGTACCAATGCTCTTATAGTTAGTATGCACTGGGGCTTGTACTACCATGTGCATCAAAGGATAGTTAAATTTCAAATATTTGCAGTGAGATGTCAGTGCCATTTTTTGTTAATAAGCACCAATGTGTATATTATATTTCTTGCATCGGGTTGTATGTTATATGTAAATCACTATTGAGAATTTTTATTATGTGCACCGTAATAGTTTGAAGCAATAAATATTATCAATCGTACATTATGTCGCTTAAAGTAATGATGCTTTTTCACAATTGTTAGCACCGATGCTTTCATTTAATTAATAGGCACCGATGTGTATGACTCATACTAATGCATCATTTTATATATTATGGCATTCACTGTTTAGTGATTCAAAATAATATAATGCACCGATATGTATATATTTTAATTAATTGTTTTTTTACAATTTTTTTTATTAATCATCACAAAATTAAATATTTTTTAGAATAATGTTGTTTTTTATATTTTTGTTATTGCATTTTGATATAATAATTGCATTAATGCGTTATCCAATGGATTACACCTCTGTTATTTGTAACAATGTAAATCATCCACATATTAATTAATCAACAACGCACCATTTTACAACATTTGATAATGCAATAAAATAAGAAACTCGTTTGATTATGTATGAATAAGAGACCCATCGTCATACAAAATGGGACAACACAAAGGTCCACAATAATCAAAATGAAACCAATATGTAATTTTTACACTTATTGGTAACATATCCTCATGAAAGAGGGACATTATGTCGAGTACATTGGACAAAATCCCCGATTTTCACAAACAAATATTCCAAAACATACAACTTGAAATAACATTCAATTATATTGATTGCCATTCATCACTTGAACTATTGTCATTGCTCAAATTACGTGCATGCCTAATTTATTCATCACATGTAGGTGATATTGTACTTTGGTTATTTAAACCAACATTTTGTTGATCAACTCCTCGGATGGGGTGTTATTACGCCCATAATGACGATGAGACTGGAGTCTCTTGATGCCACCACCCGATGCCCTTTTCTCCTTTTAGGGCCGATGAGTGGTGTTATGTTCATCTTCGGGATTCTCCTCTGTATCCAACAATCCTCCATGGATATTACGATGCAGATTTCAGTACCAAATCCAGGTACACATGACTTAAGAAACATTAACTATTTCAACATGTTGACAATTAATAATAAGGATAAGTATAAGAGTGTCCTTGTTGTATATATGTTTGTCATGCAGACAAAGAGAATTTCGCGAATCAATTGTTGGATCATTCTTGTTGTCTCCAATGTTAAATTTCCCAATTTTCTCTCAATCTTTTCAAATTATCTCATCCCTTCTAGTATATTTTCATTCTCTAGTATGCCACACAAGAGAGGATGGGTTCATAGAGGTAGTGGCTTATTTCTTGATCACGGAGGCAGGCGTGAACCTACCTATCAAATGGAAAATGACGATGGGGAAGAGTTGGATGACACAGAGAAACAAACAGAAGAATCAAGCCAGAATTTAAACCATACTAATGCAATGAACGAGCCTTGTATCAACGAGGAAGAAGATGAGGTTTGGAGTTGTCAAGTGGAATGGGATGGTTTACCTCTGGAAGGGAATTTTCTGGGTGTAAGTGAAGCACAACATTTGGAATCTACAACAACCTCTGTTCAATTGACTACAACCCCTCCTATGGATACTTGTGTTGGTTCATCTCCCACAAGTGTAGTCAGAGGATCTCTTTCGCCAAAGGATGCTCCGCTTCCCTTTAGCGTTGGCAAAGAGAGTCACATTGTCCAGTTCTCTGAGGAACAATTGAGTCTCATTTTCGATTTGATATGAGACACGGATGAACAACAATTTTTGCAAGAGGAGATGAAATCGAAACTGGACCTGTTGCTCAACTATTGCTCTCCTCCATTGAAGCGACACAAGACTCAAGATTCACTTTGTCAAGAGGTTATCATCCCATAATGACCATATGGGAATGAATGCAGTTCCCACTCAGATGCTCAAATGTTTTCCCCTCAGTTACAGGTTCTTTTTTTTTTGATAGTTTATGGTGCAACAGACTTGTTAATGTTATTGTTAATCTCTTTCAAATTTTGGTTGTTGGATCTGACTCATGGACAATATGGTCCTGGTGCCTGGGCAGGTTTCCTTAGTTGGCATCCCAAGCCACATGATCACTTCAATTTACTATGATTTTGATTAATAGAAGGTAACACACTCTAACTTACAAAAAAAACCATTTTCTTGATAAACTTGTTTTTGATGTTCCACATGTTTATGTACCATCTACAAACATAGAAATAAAGTGTAATAAGAAAATTCACATTTTTATATATAGTAGAATATATATGATTGTGTAAATAAAAAAATGTACCATAGCAACGAGTGATTCATAAACAATACACATGCTTTCGAAGTCATGTCGCATGTTGTGTCTCAAAATTTGTTATGTTGACTGCTCTCCATGGTTTGTTTCTTGCATGTTTAATACACTATGACAAAGCATAATATATATAATTAATATAAAGGTTTCTTATTGTTCCATTAATTATAAAACAAGGGAAGGTAAACAACATAACTACTTACAATTTTTTCCATTAAATCTTGATACTTCAACATATACTCACAACCCTCACTTAACCCTATGTTGATTAATTATTCGATTGGATCTTCTTTGTATGCTAGCACCTATTAGAATACATCCATGGATGAGATTAAATTAATTATTTAAATATGAATATCTAAACAAATATGAAATCTTAAGTAAGGCCGAAAACATAAGTACTCACAAACTTTGTGATCAACCATTTTATTCCTTGTCGTCTTGTCTTATGTATTGAATGGGTTCCATTTTTTTTTCCTTTCTGCAACAAAACAATTGAAAATTAGTATTTCATATGATAACTAAATTTTATGTACATAAAAGAATAAATGAATGATTGCATACCTCCAATGCACGTTGTTGTTGAGATGCCTCCACCTATGATGCAATTATGTTTATTTCTTTTACCATCTCCTTGTACACTTTTTTGGACATCCCTATCGACATATATTGAATTTCCCCTCATTTGTCACTTGAAATTTTCACAATCTTCCTAAAAAACTAAAAATGAGCAACAGTTTTTTTTAAATGGACATGAAAGTTTTTATATAGCAAAAAAAAATTAATGTGGTAATTTTTGGAACATATTATAAAAAAACATGTCTAGTAATAATACCTTTTAAATTCCTTGGATGAGGTGTTGGGGAGGAGAGGGATATTGGAGATCGATCCAATAGCCCAAACATGCCCGCGACAAGGATTGAGGAGCTTGCCACGTCCCCTCATGCAAAACCTTGGGAATGTTAACATTGACACCCATCTTAGACCGGTTAATGACCAAATCAATGAGTTGTGAATGTAGCACATGTGCCTTGAACACTGGACCCTCCAAGCTTAGTTGTCATGGGAGGAGAGAGATGAATATGAAATGTGACATGTGACTAGGGTTCTATCTATGGGACGAAAGGTATAGAGAAGATTCAATGCAAACATTATTATCTCCTGAGAATAGTACCAATGCCTGGTCTGTTGAATCCACTAGGATAAATTACCAAGGAGAAATGTGGAAATCATGATCCAAAGAAACTCAACCCATATTTTCTCTTTAGGACGACAAGACCTGGAGGAAAATCTAGGGCAGATTATCCTATACTGGCTTAGAAAGTGAAGGTGGTGACAATTGGGAGTTATCTGAACCGACACACTGTCAACCTCTGATACAAATCAACTTTGGCTTTGGGAAAAGAAACACTGGTTTGATGACACCACGACAAGGATAAAAATGTGGGTACAAAAGAACAAGGGGTGCACCAGGGGAGCCACCCACCAACAATCTAGGAGAAAGGACCTTCGACACCTACGTTCAATGAGACGCCCAAACCACAATAGCTTCATTCCATGTGGCTACCCCACCACATATTGAAGTGCACCTGGAGGACGTGGAAGTAAAAATTTGCATGGAACGTAGCTTAACATTGAACCAGGGGGTGGAAGAGGCAATTATCAACTTGATTCTAAATATTGGCAGCTTGCGAGCCCAAGAGACTAAATATTTTAAAATGGTAGAACTATATTGGCATCTTAAGATGTTTTTAGGTCAAATGATGCAAATTAAAGAGGATTCTTAGAACAAAATTCAATTGTAATTGGACGAGTTCCACCTGCTATTTTAAGAATTCTTGGCTTAGCTCCCACCTTCAATCTCTTCGATGACATCTACGATGTCAAAGAATTCCCTGCCAATGGCTCCTAAGCCAACTTGGGACCCCAAGGCATCCTCACCAGATGAATGAATAATATGCACTTCTTTTTGGTTTTTTGTATCTTGATGGAAAATAGTAGATATGTCATAGCCTCTAGTAGACTTCAGATTTTTCTTTACAATGTTTATATAGCTAGATAGAGAATACGAAGGAACCTCCTTCAAACTCAATGGACATAGTACTTATTTCTTTGTTGTTGGTCTATTTCCCAAGTGGCAAGCTGACAACAAATATTTTTTCTATGAATTTTCTACAACTAGATTAATATAAGTTGTTATGTGTGCTTACAAAAAACAAATACCTTTTAAATGATTATTTTTTGCTATTGTAAGTTTTTTCTATTGCAAATCTCATAGGTCTCGTTGACCATTGCTCCAAAAATGCTTCTTGTAGTTTATGTATAACCTGATATTTGGATTCATTAGAATGATTTTTGTATTGTAAGTGAAAATCACATATATGCGTTCTTTCCACTATATCCCTCAAATTTCTATAAAACAATTTTCCCCTCTCATTAACTTCAAGCACCACTCTAGATGAAATGATGAACATGTTTTCATCATCATTTACATCCATGGATTTACACCAAAGAGAGACATTGATTTCTCTATTGATTTAGGGCCATGAGTTTCCCCAGTGTCCAAGACACCATACATAATGGGCACACCAGAATTGAAGGAGTTGCAGATGCAACTTGAAGAATTGTTAAGGAAGGGGTATATACTTCCAAGTTTGTCACCTTGGAGTGCCGCAGTTCTTTTTGTGAAGAAGAAACATGGAACCTTAAGGTCATGTATTGATTTCAGATAGCTGAATAAGGTAACCATCAAGAACAAATATTCTTTGCCAAGGATTGATGATTTATTTAATCAACTGAAAGGTGCAGCAATATTTTCCAATATTGACTTGAGATCAAGTTATCATCAAGTGAGGATGAAGGAAGAAGATATCAATAAGACAACATTCAGAACAAGATATGGGAATTATGAATTCATTGTAGTGCCATTTGGGCTATCAAATGCATCGACAATTTCCATGTGTTTGATGAATGGATTCTTCAGGGAATACCTAGACAAGTTTGTAATTGTGATCCTAGATGATATACTCATTTATTCGAATACAAAGGAGGAACATGAGCAACATTTAATAATGGTGCTGAAAGTTTTAAAAGAGCACAAGTTGTATGCCAAGTTAAGTAAGTGCATCTTCTATAAAAAGAAGATTCATTACTCAGGTCATATTATTTCAGCAGATGGGATAACAATTGATCCTGAGAATATAGAGGCCATTAGAGGGTGCCCAACACCAAGAAATGTCATGAAGGTCAAATCATTCATGGGTCTTGCAAGTTATTACTAAAGATTCATAAAAGGTTTTTCAAATATTGCAAGCCCCATTACTTATTTGCAAAAGAAGGGAGTGAAATTTGAATGGATTTCCAAGTGTGAAGAGAGTTTTCAGCAATTGAAAGACATATTGACTAGTGCACCAATATTGAAGATTAAATATACATATGAAGATTGTGTTGTATGCACTGATGCATGCAAGGAAGGGATCGGTGGAGTCCTCACACAAAAATATCATGTGGCATGCTATGAGTCCAGAAAATTAAAAGAGCATGAGAGGAATTATGCTACACATGACTTGGAATTAGCAGCCATTATTCATGCACTGAAAATGTGGAGACATTACCTCATGGGGAGGAAATTTGAGCTAAGGACATACCATTGTGGTCTAAAACATTTTTTTGGACGTTCCACATTAAATACCAAAAAAACTAGATGGCTAGAATTTCTGAGTGAATATGACTTTGAAATTAAACACATTAAATGCATGGAAAATTAAGTGGTTGATGCACTCAACATAAGATCTCATGAAATGCATATTGCATTCATTAGCATATACAATGTTACCCTCCGATTCCTAGGGATAACTAGAGGATATCATCTCTTGTGGATCGCAATGGAGAACATGATCCCGACCATGATGATGATCAACATGCCCATAGATGGCAACCCAACAACAACCCCCTCATTCACCTTTATAACTACAGGTCAACCAAGGCTCATCACATCCAAGCAATCCAAAGTATTGGAGATGGTAAACCATTTTCACTGTGAGGTATGTTAGTCCTTCTTTCATGCAAAGTGTTGTGCTTAATTTGTCAGGATGTGGATGAGGATGTTTGGTTGAAGTTGGATAATGGATCATTGGTTTTGGAAATTGTGTCAATTGTCTTGTTTCACCTTGGTGGTCAACTTCTATTCCCTAGTCCCATGTTGTCACGACCCAGGGAAAATGGGTACTACTACACGGTCCTCACAAGGGTAACATTATGTTCCCCACAATACTTAACCCTTTCCATTCTGGAGCCTCTCATAGTGTACTGAACTTTGACAATGGGTCATGGTCCATTCTCTCATAAGAAGAGGGGCTAAAGGCTTGGAGGTTGATTGCAGGTGTTGGAGCCACCTTTTTTTTTCTAGCCCATCTCAAATTTCATGTCTTAATGCTCGAAATAAAAAGATGGTTTTCATATTCTCCGTCCGTGGTTTCAAAATATCTGAAGTCTTATCATGCAAGCAACGATGATTATTGTACTCTCGAGGCAAGTTCTACTTTTTGGCGAAAATTTTCCCCCTTTTTTTTCTCTACCTTGGGATTTTGTATGTTGGATGATATAGATCACGTAGTTCACAAGTCCCGAGCAACGAAATGACGAAATCGCTTTAAGATTTCATCCAGGGCAGTAACGGGAGTAAAGTTTTCCTAAATCATGATTAAACGTCATCGGGTTTTCGTGCCTCGACGTTCACTAAATCCAAAAATTTATTGTTGTAATCTCGATAGTCGAGACTGCGAAAACCTTATTTTAGTAACCCGTGTCAAGGTTAAAAGTAAAAACTAAGCCATGGTAAAGTTCTGTCGGCAATTCGCCACTCAGAGTTTTCTTTTTAAAAAGTTACACTTTCTAAGTCCCGACTCGCGAAATCACGATAAGGATATGAACAAAAATAATTAATCACTTAAATCTGAGTTTATCTTCCCTTTTAATTAAAACGTATTATCGCAATCTCGCGGTTTCGCAGCTCGACATGCAAACTTCCCGGAAACTTACCTTCAAAGCTCCGAGTCGCGATATGGCGAACTTAAATAATCACGTAATTAATTAAGCTCCTAATCACAATTGCATTTTTATCAACCAAAATCAATCATCGCAAATTCGGGGTTAGAGGTTTAAAGGGTTAAAGCAAAATTCCCGATACAACGAGTACCGAAAGATTAATTAACGTTGGTAAAACCAGATTAATTAAGCTAAATCAATATCTCCCATGTTTTGATGCTTGCACAATTTACGAGGTAGTCTTATTTCTTCCATATGCCAACTGACATTTCAAACCGCCAAAAAATTATGGCATTAATTATGAAATAAGGTGAATGGACGAATAAAGATTGTGTTTTTATTACTAAATTTACTTCTAAATATGATTTGACAGATCTGTTCTAAAAAGTACCGAGTTTTCGAATATATATAGAGCTGTTATTCGTTATAACAAATTCATTTATATATTACGTAGAGAACATTTTCTCAGCGAGCTAACTTCTGTATGTATACGTACTTTTATCGCAGAAGAGCCAAAGCAGGATCTCCCGTCATGGCCCTGCGAAAAGCATCCAAAGCCAGCGTTGAGGTTTCGAGACAAGGTTCGGACAACGTCGCTGATACTTCACCTCGAAGTGTCAACTCTGTCCCGAACTGGTCATTCGTTTCTGATGTTCTGCAGGCCGAATTGGTGGATTATTCCGATGATTCCAGCGACAATGAAAAAGACAACATAACCACCAAGTATAAGATCGTCATTCAATCAGGAATGCATAAAGTAGCGGCCAGGCCACGATTTCTCCCTTACTATGATATGGTCCGATGGGCATTAGACCATGTGGACATACCAACCAGAACCATTGTGAATGAGAAGAAGGTCACCATCGGGACTTCCAGACCTGAACACCTGCAAGCCATGTACAAGTTGCCCACAACGTCCGATCTTACATATGGTGCTGAATTCTTGGACGAGTTCAAACAGAAGGAATGTGTGTAGTATGAAAAGACTATGTCTAGCTTAATAAGAGACTGGGTTTCACACCCTGCGAAGTTTAGGGCATACAGTCATGGTATATATTCAATAGCTTCCTTGGAACCGCAGTTCAAATATGTCGCTATGATGACATGCAGATTATACGGGAGAGAGGACACCTCACATTTATTTCTTCCATGGGTACCTCTAATATTTCGAGTCGCCGAAGGCTGCTCCTTCGACTGGGTGAAAATGTTGTTTGATGGCTTGACCAGTCAGGTTACAGAGTATCGGGTGCAGAAAGAGAGCGGAAAGACTTCTTCATTTTTCATGTCTGCATACATTATGGACGCCGTGTGTTTTTTAACACCATTTCCCTTAATGAGTTAGATTTGGACTCCAGCAGAGGACTAGCCCATCCACGTCTATCATTCGAAATTATGGGAAAAAAAGCGGCAGATTTCGTATATGAAATCTTCAACTGGGTGATGGTGCCTTTGCATGTCACTATTTTCGGTCACCCGCCACCCAAGATCTCAAACAATATAGTGACGAATTTGAACAACATAGTTGATTGGTATGTAGAAGCTGAATTCTCATATCTCAAAGTTTTCGGGGCTTCTATTCCCTCGCATGCATTGCCATTATTCATTCCCGAAAAGATGGCTTGTTGTGAGTTTGATAGACAAACAATAATCAGTGGCATCAACAAGGAGTTGAAGGGATACTCGAAGAAGGTATGGCCACCTTTTCCTGTTCATTTAAATTCATATTCTTTATTAGATTTCGGGCATGCTAAAGTTGATGCAGCAGCCCTGGAAGACCTAAATTTGGTCCTTATTGAGTTCAAGAAGCACAATCCGCAAAGGGTCATGAGTAATCATTTGGCCACTTGCGGACTCAAGAGATTTGAGCACGAGAATTCGCCCTCAGATGAAATTTTCTGAGGCGCAAGATCCTATGACGAGATTCTAGCTTAGATACAAACCTTGGCACCTGAGGAGAGAGCCGATGTTCTGAGGTTCCAAGAACATCGACGTAGTTGTCTTCCCGCAGTGTTGCAGGGTGAGAATCCGATTACAGTGGAGGCGAAACAAAAATATGCCGAAGGCTCCAAGGATGCGACTCCCGGTCAAGAAAAACACCAGGACGAGGGAGATCAAACTAAGAGTCCGAAAGCATAGATAAAGACTCCCGACCCACTGAAGAAGCAGAGTCTAGTTACTACTCCGGGACAATCAGGGAAGAAAATCGGAAAACCTATCACATCAGTTACTCCATTGCAGTCAACTCAGGGAAATATTAACGCAGGGTGGATCTTCAATGAAGAGTTGAGGCCTATAAGGGTAGAAGATCTCCCTCTGAATGAGTTCTTCTTCGATAAGAAGAGAAAGGCAGTGGTAAAGAGAGAATTATATCAGGAAGGAGAGTCAATAGCCAAGAAATACAAAGTTATAACTGATGGGAAAGGCAAGAGGAATGAACAATTCGCGACTGAAATAGCAGGGACATTAGGAGCATATGCCATGACGAATCAACTTTCAGTCGGGCTTTTAAAAAACCAGCTGAAACGAAAAAATTGCCTCATCAAAAACCTAGAGGCCAGACTAGCCACTGCAGAGGAGGTTGCCAAGGACCAGGCGAGTGTAGGAATAGAGCAGGCCAGGTTGGCCGATAAAAACGAGATAGAGCTGCTCAAGACTAAGCTCGAACAAGCACAACTGGTGGTTCATAATGGTCAGGTGCAAGCGAGCCAGCAAAAATATTTGATCGAATAGGTACAGGCTAGAGTGGAGATCACCGAAAGTAAAGTGATAAATATCGGGATGTTCCAGTCCCAGGCGATGGAGATTCAGAGCAGAGTCTCTGCGGCCCAACGAAATTTACTCGCCAAGGTAGAAGTGATATGGGACAACTGTTTGCTAGTCAATCAAGTTTTGGAGAACTTATTTGCTAGAGAAAGGGAAATTGGAGCAACACGGGTCACCTTCCAAGAGGCTATGATAGCCACAAACAACAGGGATTCGGGAAGTACTCCCAGGTTCACCATTTCGTAGCAGACCAGAGGAAACATTCTATTGAAAGAATGGGAGCACAACATCTCAGAAGGAAAGCTGCAGGCCAAGAGAGTAACAAAATCCTTAGAAGAGGATTTTAACTCTATAAATGGTAATCTGCTAGGCATTGATAGTGGAGGTAATGTCGAGGCATTGATTTAGATGAATATGGCAAAAATCTCTCTTGATTTAAATGAAAAAGAGGAAAGAGATTCAGCCGAGATATCTCAATTGACTATGGCGGACATAGTCCAAATAGACAAATGTATGATTAAACCAAGTGCACAATTATGCGCTATCGACATTATAGACAGACAGATGGAGGACAGGATGTCGCAATTAGCCCGAGATTGTTACTCTTTTGAAGCCAATTGTCAAGCAGAATCGTCAAGGTTGATATATCGGCTGGTTGAAAGATGTGTCACCTGTACCGAGCACGCACGAGGATAAGCTTCTGGCACCAAGTAAAGACAGAGAAGAAGAAATGGAGCGATTTCTCTCCTCCCAATCATAACTGAAAATTTTGTAACGATTGAGATTCCATCTTATTGCAAAACTGTATAAATATACCATAGAAAGAAAGAAAAAGGGCTGGACCTTTTTGTGTCGATTGTAACATAGTTTTTACTTTTTGAGAATTAATACAAAGCAAATATGAAGATTCTCAATTCCGTCACGACTATGTTATGAGTTTGTTTTCTTGTATCTCATATATCGTTTCATTTCATATTCGTATCTGATGAATGCTTCGCTATAATTTAGTACAACCTCTGCTATAGCGAATTAATTTTGGTTTTCTATATTGTTTACTATTTTTCCTCTGTACCGGCTATCAACAGGTATAAGACCAATCAACACTTTCAGAATTCTATATATATTTTATGCTTCATCGGGTTTTTTCCTTATAGTTTTCTTCCCCTTTTTATACGTGAGATTCTCTCTTGATAAGAGCCTTACTCGATAGAC
Organism: Picea engelmannii; assembly: GCA_009831015.1. Taxonomy (NCBI): domain Eukaryota; kingdom Viridiplantae; phylum Streptophyta; class Pinopsida; order Pinales; family Pinaceae; genus Picea; species Picea engelmannii. Next base: position 949,712 of record ML777576.1, read on the forward strand.
AACTAAATGTTTTTCTCCCACCTCATACATTTTATTAAAATATAACTCAATTACGGGAAAGAGCCTTTGATTTGCACCCCTATTTTATTCCTGAAATCGTAAACTCTCTTTTATACGACCGAATTGAGACAACACTTAAATTTCCCCTTGAAGTTTTCTTATTTTTACTGTTCCTCCATGATTGTCCCTATACCAATACAACCCAATATCGAACCCGGATTATCAAACCAAATGCACATTGCCTTAAACCTTTTCGATACCATTCTTAAAATAGCCACCACTCGGGTTGAACTCGAACGTTCATGGGCAACGATTGAACAAGATATAAACATCCAGGAACAGTCGGAAGCTAGACAACGCCAACACATAAATCTTCCCTAGTTTCCCTTGCCGAAGGTTGACATTTCTCTCTTCTCTATCCTTTACCCACTTTCGGATGCCTAGACACTGTACTTCTAAGCCTTAAGTACAGACTCTGGAACAACATCTTTTTGGTGCCGTTGCCGGGGAGCGAAGTTACGAAATCTTTTTCCCTGGGTAAATGACATTTCTTCTTTTCGTTGAAAGTGTTACCCTTTGATAGTGAACAAAGAGTACACACCTTTTTTAAGGCTTTCCAATCTTTCACTTGGCGACTCCACAAATAATAAACTGGCATCCGGTCGAAGGAATACCAAACAAAACCCATATGGTCAGCAGATTACGCCCGTTACCGATCTCAAGAAGATTCTAAAGGCGAGAGGCTCTCTCAAGCCAACCGCTGCATTACAAACTTAAAACCCCACAACTGAAGACTAAGAGTTCTTCTGAACCCTCAACTTCACGCAGTCCTCTCTTTGATACTAAAGATTTAACGTCGAACTGCTCCGAAGTTAGGAGGGAGATTCATCTGACAATCCCCTTAGTACATAAAGGAAAGGGCCCTCTTAAAAGTTCGTCGGCAATTGACATACCATCTTTCCTTCAGTTAAATTTCTTGACCTCACCAAATTCTGAAGAGTGTGTTACACATTCGGTTTCCACACCCGTCGGTTCTCTTGATTTTGTCTCTTGCAAATCTGAGGAATCGAGTCCTCACGTTCCTTATCTTTCCTTGTCGGATTTTCCTCTTTGCGAAGAAAATAAAGATTCACTTTTAATTTTCCGAAAACCCCTTTACAACTTTCCACAAATAACAATGGCAGCCACCGGAGGAGGAGGTGGAGGGTTTATAGGAGGAGGTGGAGGGTTTATCAGAGGAGGAGGGGGAGGAGATCCTCTAGGAGGAGCTGGAGGCCAAGGGATTGCCCCCCCTCCTAGAGTGTTTGCGAAAGTTGCAGCCAGATACACTCCCTTGGTATTGCCCGTCCCTCTACATGACCTTCCCGAAAATTACATAAAAAATTTGCCAAAATTCACTGGGGAAGGGGATCTGACCGTGGTTGAACACATTAATTTCTTTTATCAATTCACATATATCCTAGGTATCGAACATGAAGACGTATATTCGAGGCTTCTTGTTCAAACCTTTGAAGGCCAGGTCTGAACTTGGTTTCAGAGTCTACCTACAACATCTATCTTGTCTTATGACACCTTAGAAGATGTTTTCCTTAGACAGTGGGGCGAAGGAAAAGACCACTTATATTATTTAACCAAATTTGGGTCTTTGAGAAAAAAGAATTAAGAAACAGTCATGGAATTTATTCAAAGATTCAACAAACTATATAACAAAATCCCAGCTGAGGTTAAACCATCCCAACTCGCGACCAAGGTAACTTTCGCAGGGGCTTTTGAACCAGATTTTGCACTCCTTTTGCGAGAAAGAAGGGGAGCCACCCTAAACCGAATGCAGGGCGATGCTGTAGAAATTGAGTCTAATATGATGGCTTCTGGTAAGCTTAAAGTTGTTTCTAAATGGGAAACCGAGAAACTAAATGCTTTAGAGAACAAGCAGGGCCGTCATGATCTAATAGATCCACAGATGACAAAGTAGATGATATGGCCAGGGTAATCAAGGAACTATCTAATAAAATATCCAGAATGGAGCTTGAACAGGCCAAAACTGATTCCTTCGCCAAAAAGGATTTCAAGAAGAACCCCAATCCCCCGAACCAGCAAAGACAAATAAAAAACGAAGATAAAAAAATACAAGCTACTCTAAAGAGCGAAAATTTTATAAGAATGAACGATCTCCAAGATTTCAGAGATTCGGATAATGATGTCACGAACTTCGGTGATGACTGCACGCAACCGTATCTGACTAGAGAAGACTATGAAAAATCTCTAAACACTCAACAACCATCGGTTAAGGGCAAAGAAAGTGATCATACTGACCTTTGTGGCTCTCAACAAGAAACTGAAATGATAATGGCCGAGATCCAACCTAAGTACAACTTGAGATCTAAAGGTAAGCCCATTTCTACTACTCAACCTAAGAAAATCCTCCCAAGAGGTCAAATTTATGAGCCTACTCCGAAAGGGACACTATTACCTAACAACAAAGCGAAGGTGGTAAGCACACAAGAGTCCGAAGTGGAAAAAGTTGAGACCCAAGCACAAGGAACCGAAACATCTAATAAAAGTACAACCTCAACCAAGACCATGAGTAATAAAGCGGTCCAAACGAATAAGTCGGAAAGGAAAGATTCAGAGGTCCCAACGAAAGAAACATACAAGGTGAGCAGAGCTTTCAGTTTTGAAAACGAGATAAATAAAATTAAGATACCAATCCCTCTGGTAGAATTAGCAAAAAACCCCATTTATCGGAAGCAGATTACCAAAGTGATGGGTGTCTCAGAGCAAGAAATCTAGTCTGATGTTTTAAACCTAGAAGATGACAAACCTAACATCACTTTTGGCCTACATTTTGAAGGGGCCAAATATACTATTGATCCCTTTTATATCACTTTAAATGTATATGATCAATTGCTACATAATTGCATGTTAGACTCCGGAGCCTCCCATAATGTTATGCCTAAGATTATCATGGACAAATTGGGTCTCCAGATCACTAGACCTTACGGATATCTTTACTCTTTTGAATCAAGACGGGTTAAGTGTATGGGAATGATAAAGGATTTAGTAGTTACCCTGGCTCAGGTCCCGGTTAAGAGTATCTTGATGGATGTGGTGATTGTTGATATTCCCCCTAAGTATGGCTTACTGTTGTCTAGGTCACAGGGAGACAAGCTGGGGGTTTCTCTTCAATTGGATATGATGTTCGCCAAAATTCCTGTGTTTGGTGGGAAATTTACTCGGTTGTACAGAGAAACGAGGTTAGCATACACAGTAAGCGACCCTCAAAACCTGAACAATTTCCCTATTTACATTGCGGATCAAGCTTTAGGAAATTGTATCTTATCTTTTGATGATGGTTTAAATGGTTGTCTGGAGGAAAACGATATAGAGTAGGAATAGTCAAGTTATATGACAGAAGATCTGTGTAGCACCGGTGTCTGGAAAATGTATTTTGACGGTGCCTCATCTTGTGAGGGGGCTGGTGCAGGAGTGCTTTTAGTGGCTCCCGAAGGAAAGTTCGTGGTTCCTTTTTCCTATAGACTGCAATGGGATATAGATTATACTAACAACGTATGTGAATATGAGGCGTTGGTCTTAGGATTAGAGGCTGCCAAGAAGCTAAAGATAAATAACTTAGAGGTATACAGAGATGCAGAGTTAATAGTCAAAAAAATAAATCGACAGTACCAAGCCAAGCATCCTAGATTAAGATCATACAGGAATTGTGCCTGGGATCTGATGGAAAACTTTTTCTCGTCCGTAAATGTCCACTTCATCCCACGCATAGAGAACTTACATGCTGATGCATTGGCTAAAGCAACTTCAACCTTCTCTCCTCCCACGACTTTCAAATTGAAGTATCACATAGAAATCAGACATCGACCATCTATACCAGAAAATATCCAACACTGGCAGGTTTTTGAGGATGACGAACAAATTAAGAAGTTTCTTGAAGCAGTAGACGAATTTTCTGAAACTCATGCAGACCAAGAAAATCAAAATGACCCGATATGGATCATGAAAGAAGGGGAGAATCCTAAAGCTTTCCAAGACAAAATCTCAGATCATCGCATGCTGGTCCTTAAAAACAACCAAATTTCGAAAGGATTGATTCCTTTAGAAAGACTTTTTGATCAAAACGATGTACCTGTAAAATCGTCCTTACAACCCCAACCAGAAGAAGTGGAGGACTATGATATAGGAACCAAAGAAGAATCCAGGATGGTTAAAATATCCAAGTTCCTCCCTCCCAAAATAAAAAGTAAATATAAAGACCTACTCAGATAGTATAAAGATGTTTTCGCCTGGTCTTATGATGAGTTAAGGACATACGACACTTCCGTAATTGATCACAAGATACCTTTAAAGCCCGGGGTCAAACCATTTAGGGAAAAGCTTAGACAGATCAACCCCATGTTGTTACCTGTGATCGAAAAAGAAGTTAAGAAACTTTTAGACGCGAAAATAATAGTACCTCTGAGATATTCAGACTGGGTAGCAAACCTGGTCTCGGTCAGGAAAAAGAGTGGGGAAATCAGACTGTGTGTGGATTTCAGGAATCTAAATAAGTCGTCTCTCAAGGAAAAATATCCGCTGCCCAAAATGGACCATGTGTTAGAAAAGGTAGTTGGAGCCAACCGAATGTCTATGATTGACAGGTTCTCTTGTTATAATCAAATCTCCATGAATGAACAAGATAGAGAAAAAACCACTTTCACCACACCATGGGGTACGTTCATGTATGATAAAATGCCTTTTGGTTTGATGAATGCAGGGGCCACGTTCCAGCGCGCTATGGACATCGCTTTCATCGGTGAAAGGGATAAGTTTGTAGTCATTTATCTTGACGATTCGACGGTTTTCTCTAAAACCGACGAAGAACACTTGATACATCTTAAACAGACTTTCGAAAAATGCCGCAGGTTTGGTCTATATTTAAATCCAAAAAAATCACATTTCGCCATGTGGGAAGGTAATCTTTTGGGTCATATCGTATCTAGGGATGGAATCAGGATTGATCCTAAGAGGATTGAAGCGATAGATACTATAAATATTCCCAGAAATGTAAAAGAGATTCAATCTTTCTTAGGAAGAATAATTTTTTTACGAAGATTTATCCCGAATTTCACTGAGATTGTAAAACTGATCACAGGTATGTTGAAGAAGGACAGCGAAGTAAAATGGACAACCGAGGCCAAAGCATCGTTCGCACATATTAAAAAAGTCATAAGCGAGGCACCTGTGTTAGCGAGCCCCGACTATCTAAAAGACTTTCTTATTTTCTCATTTGCATCTGAACACACTATTGTTGTGGTGCTCCTACAAAAGAACAAAGAAGGTGTCGAACAACCGATCACTTTTTTCAGCAAGAGCATGAGAGACGCAGAACTGAAGTATGACATAATAGAAAAACAAGCATACACCATGGTAAAAGCATTAAAGGCATTCAGAATGTATGTACTACACTCCAAGATAATTGCGTACGTACCTACCAGTTATGTGAAAGATATTTTGGTACAACCAGACAACGATGGTAAAAGAGGGCGTTGACTCACCAAAATCCAAGAACTTGATTTGGAAGTCAAACCAACCAAATTGATAAAACGAAAAGGCCTGGCCAAACTCTTAGCTGAGTCGAATTTCAGAGCCCTAGGTATCAATTGCCTGCAGGAAGGCGATGAAGACATGAACCTAAATGAGCTGAATGAGAAAACAGACCCAAACAAGATTGAAAAGAAGTTCATATCATTAGGCTGGTACAAAGACATAGTATCATACCTGCTAACTCTAAAGTGCCCAAATGAGCTATCACCATCAAAAGCTATGACTTTAAAACTTCACGCCGTTAAATATTGTATCACCGAAAGTTAGCTATATTGGAAATATCTGCTCGGATTCTTGTTAGTCTGTTTAGTCGAATCGGAAACTCAGTGGGTTATAGACGAATTCCATGAGGGAATCTGTGGGGGGCATCATGCTTGGAGAGCTACAACTTACAAAATTCTGAGGGCCGGGTACTACTGGCCAAAACTTTTCTTGGATGTTAATGCCAAAGTCCGATCCTGGAACCCTTGTCAGTTATTTATAGGTAAACAGAAGCTCCCGACACTGCCTTTAGCTCCAGTCAAAGCTGAAGCCCCATTTCAGCAATGGGGTCTAGACTTCATAGGCGAGATTAATCCTCATTCCAGTGCTCAACACAAGTGGATCTTAACTGCAACAGATTACTTTACTAAATGGGTGGAAGCCATTCCAACCAAAAGGGCAACAAACTCGGTGGTAATCGATTTCTTAGAAGACAATATTTTGTCTAGATTTGGTTTCCCTCGAAAGATAGTTACAGACAATGCCCAAGCCTTTAAATCTATGTCTATGATTAGCTTCTGTCAAAAGTATAACATCGTTCTCGGCCATTCCACAACATATTACCCCCAGGGAAATGGATTGGCCGAGTCATCTAACAAGAGCCTGGTAAATATAATCAAGAAAGTATTGGATGAAAACAAAAGGTCTTGGCATGTGCACTTAAAATACGCATTGTGGGAGAATCGCATAAGCACAAAAAAGTCTATCAGCATTTCACCTTTTCAGATGGTATATGGGACAGATGTTGTGCTACCTATAAACCTAGCGCTACCAGTGATGAAGTTATGGCAAGATCAAAATGAAGAACCAAATCATGTCACTAGGAGGATAAATCAGCTAATTGAGGTTCAACAACATAGAGTCGAAGTAGATGAAAAGCTGCAGAAGTACCAAGATAACATGAAGGCATTATTCGACCGCAGAGCAAAGGACAACGATTTCCTCCCAGGTGATTTAGTACTAAGGTGGGATGCAAGAAGGGAAGAAGCAACAAAACATGGTAAATTTGACCACCTCTGGTATGGGCCATTCATAGTCTCGGCTCTGGAAGGAAAAAATTCTTTCCTACTGGAAAATATAGACGGTGAAATCCTCAACGCCCCTGTCAATGGGCGTTATCTGAAGCATTATATGACATAACAGTCGCCTAAAAAAAAATTAAAAAGAAATTTTGTATACTTATATATATATATTTTGTATACATATATATATTTTTCATTTACGCATTGCTTTTGATTTTCTTTCTCTTGCATGAACTTTCGACACCTTTCTAATAGCCCCAATAATCTTCATATTTTCCTCTTACAAGATTCCAGCTGCATACCAAACAAGCAGGAGAAGTAAACCGAAAGTTGGTGTCAGAAATAAATCGGCTTAAACAGGTGATACCCAAGAAATTTGATATTATGCAAAGAAATCGAAACGAAAAGGTAAAGATGAAATTTCCTAAAAGACATGTCCTAAAGGACTATTAAAGAAAACCGAGGTAACCTCATTTGAACAACAACATCGTCTTAACTGATAAATAATAGAGTTGTTTCTTTGTTTAATCGTCTACCAAAAAGTAAGATAATTTAAACGATTCACTCAAAATTAAAAGCAGTCGGTCGGAGTAAAGTACCCCCGAAAAAGATCTACAAGAGTTGGTTTTGAATTTTTGACCTCTGTATTTTCAGTCCGTAGGTCACTACCTGTCACCCTTTTCTATCTTTAGGTTTACCTTTTAAAAGCAGTCAACATCTCTCTGTTTCACATAAGAAGGGATAAGAGTTTTCATTTCAACCTCGTGAGCTTCAAAGAAGATCGTGGAAAGAAGGCGGGTCTTCACAACTCCTCGATCCCTTGCTAAACGAAGAGACACTTAAAGCGATCCTAACTTTCCTAGGTTCTTCAACAATATCAGAGGATTGAGGCTTGCTCAAATAGAATGCCCTAAGAAAATTATTTTCCCTTTTTTCCCTAAGAACGAAGGTGTTGTGAAGGTTAAGGGAAGGTTGGTACCGAGTAATCAAAGTAAGTTGATAGACCTGTAATGAAAAATATTACAGAGATATTAGCCCTGATACAAACTGATTGTCCCCATCTTCGTGCTCTAAAAAGCAAATCATAAAACAGGTGGTGAAAGGAAATTCAGAAATGATTGCCCCCATCTAGTCCAAAATACGATGAAAGGAAATTCAGAAATGATTGCCCTCATCTCAGCATTTAAATGCATAAATATATTCCGAAGTGGTGAAAGGAAATTCAGTAAAAAAGGGCCAATAACTTCATCGGGGTACTGAACAGGCTCGCTGGCAGTGAAGCAATATCTGAGATATCTGTAAGGCTGTTGTACGTGAATATCACTCTACTCTGGTAACCAATTCTTTTTAAAAACCTGATCTACATCCCAAGCTCAGACGAGACTCCCTAATTAAAAACATATAATCTTCTTTTGATGCAAGCTGATAGCCACAAGATTTGTTGGGTCTCCTAGAACTGTTTTGATTGTCTTAAGTCAAACCTAAATTTAGTAATGGGAAAGGGAAAGTCGTGAAAGGGACTACGACTAAGTTTAAAAAGAGTATCTGATTTTCAAAAGCTTTTCGAGGTAAAAAACGAAGTCTCTTTCCCGTTTCGATACCCTGTTCTCAGGAACCTTTTCGCCTGATTGAAGCTATTGACTCCATTTACCCAATATTGGCACGTGGTCTACTGTTCTTCCCGTCTTACAAGAAAACAGGATCCCTAGTTGGAGCCTATGTTGGAGCCGCCTTTGTTTTTCTAGCCCATCTCAAATTTCATGTCTTAATGCTCGAAATTGAAAGATGGTTTTCGTATTCTCCGTATGTGATTTCAAAATCTCTGAAGTCTTATCACGCAAGCAACGATGATTATTGTACTCTCGAGGCGAGTTCTACTTTTCGGCGAAAATTTTTCCTCCTTTTTTTTCTCTACCTCGGGATTTCGTATGTTGGATGATATAGATCACGTAGTTCACAAGTCCCGAGCAACGAAACGGTGAAATCGCTTTAAGATTTCACCTAGGGAAGTAACGGGAATAAAGTTTTCCTAAATCATGATTAAACGTCATCGGGTTTTTGTGCCTCGACGTTCACTAAATCCAAAAATTTCTTGTCGTAATCCCTATAGCCGAGACCGCAAAGTCCTTATTTTAGTAACCCGTGTCAAGGTTAAAAGTAAAAAATAAGCCATGGTAAAGTTCTGTCGGCCATTCGCCACTCGGCATTTTCCTTTTAAAAAGTTACACTTTCTAAGTCCTGACTCACGAAATCACGATAAAGATATGAACAAAATTAATTAATCACTTAAATCCAAGTTTATCTTCCCTTTTAATTAAAACGTATTATCGCGATCTCGCAGTTTTGCAGCTCGACATGCAAACTTCCCGAAAACTTACCTTCAAAACTCCGAGTCGTGATATGGTGAACTTAAATAATCACGTAATTAATTAAGATCCTAATCACAATTGTGTTTTTATTAACCAAAATCAATCATCGCAAATTTGGGGTTAGAGGTTCAAAGGGTTAAAGCAAAATTCCCGATACAACGAGTACCAAAAGATTAATTAACGTTGGTAAAACTAGATTAATTAAGCTAAATCAATATCTCCCATGTTTTGATGCTTGCATGATTTACGAGGTAGTCTTATTTCTTCCATACGCCAACTGACATTTCAAACCGCCAAAAATTTATGGCATTAATTATGAAATAAGGCGAATCGACGAATAAAGATTGTGTTTTTATTTCTAAATTTACTTCTAAATATGATTTGACAGATCTGTTCTAAAAAGTATCGAGTTTTTGAATATATATAGAGCTGCTATTCATTATAACAAATTCATTTCTATATTACGTAGAGCACATTTTCTCAGCAAGCTAACTTATGTATGTATACGTACTTTTATCGCAGAAGAGCCAAAGCAGGATCTCCCGTCATGGCCTCGGAAAAAGCATCCAAAGCCAGCGTTGAGGTTTTGGGACAAGGTTCGGACAACATCGCTAATACTTCACCTCGAAGTGTCGACTCTGTCTCGAACTGATCGTTCGTTTCTGATGTTCTGTAGGCCGAATTGCTGGATTATTCCGATGATTCCAGCGACAATGAAAAAGACGACATAACCACCAAGTATAAGATCGTCATTCAATTGGGAATGCATAAAGTAGCGGCCAGGCCACGATTTCTCCCCTACTATGATATGGTCCGATGGGCATTATACCATGTGGACATACCAACCAGAACCATCGTGAATGAGCAGAAGGTCACCATCGGGACTTCCAGACCTGAACACCTGCAAGCCATGTACAAGTTTCCCACAACATCCGACCTTACATATGGTGTCGAATTCTTGGACGAGTTCAAACAAAAGGAATGTGTGTAGTATGACAAGACTATGTCTAGCTTAATAAGAGACTGGGTTTCGCACCCTGCAAAGTTCAAGGCAGATAGTCATGGTATATATTCAATAGCTTCCTTGGAACCGCAGTTCATGTATGTAGCTATGATGACATGCAGATTATATGGGAGAGAGGACACCTCACATTTATTTCTTCCATGGGTACCTCTAATATTTCGAGTCGCCGAAGGCTGCTCCTTCGACTGGACGAAAATGCTGTCTGATGGCTTGACCACTCGGGTTACAGAGTATCGGGCGTAGAAAGAGAGCGGAAAGACTTCTTCATTTTTCATGTCTGCATACATTATGGATGTCATGTGTTTTTTAACACCATTTCCCTTAATGAGATGGAGTTGGACTCCAGTAGAGGACGAGCCCATCCACGTCTATCATTCGAAATTATGGGAAAAAAAAGCGACAGATTTTGTATATAAAATCTTCAACTGGGTGATGGTGCCTCTGCATGTCACTATTTTTGGTCACCTGCCACCAAGGATCTCAGATAGTATAGTGACAAATTTGAGAAGCATAGCTGACTGGTATGTAGAAGCCGAATTCTCATATCTCAGAGTTTTCGGGGCTTCTGTTCCCCCACATGCATTGCCATTATTAATTCCCGACAAGCTGACTTGTCGTGAGGTTGCTAGACAAACAGTAATCGATGGCATCAACAAGGAGCTGAAGGGATACTCGAAGAAGGTATGGCCACCTTTTCCTGTTCATTTAAATTCATATTCTTTATTAGATTTTGGGCATGCTAAAGTTGAGGCAGCAGCCCTGGAAGACCTAAATTTGGTCCTTATTGAGTTTAAGAAGCACGATCCGCAAAGGGTCGTGAGTAATCATTTTTCCAGTTGCGGACTCAAGAGATTTGAGCATGAGAATTCACCCTCGGATGACATTTTCCAAGGCACAAGATCCTATGCCAAGATTCTAGCTCGGATACAAACCTTGGCACCTAAGGAGAGAGCTGATGTTCTAAAGTTCCAAGAACATAGACGCAGTTGTCTTCCCGCAGTGTTGTGGGGTGAGAATCCGATTACAGCGGAGGCGAAACAAAAAGATGCCGAAGGCTCCAAGGATGCGACTCCCGGTCAAGAAAAACACCAAGACGAGGGAGAGAAAACTAAGAGTCTGAAAGCAGAGATAAAGACTCCCAACACGCCGAAGAAGTAGAGTCTGGTTACTACTCCCTTGCAGTCAACTCAGGGAAATATTGATGTAGGGTGGATCTTCAATGAAGAGTTGAGGCCTATAAGGGTAGAAGAGCTCCCTTCGAATGAGTTCTTCTTCGATAAGAAGAGAAAGGCAGTGGTAAAGAGGGAATTCTATCAGGAAGGAGAGTCAACAACCAAGAAATACAAAGTTATAACTAATGGGAAAGACAAGAGGAATGAACAATTCACGACTGAAATAGCAGGGACATTAGAAGCATATGCCACGATGAATCAATTTTCAGTCGGGCTTTTAAAAAACCAGCTGAAATGAAAAAATCACCTCATCAAAACCTTAGAGGCCAGACTAGCCACTACAGAGGAGGCTGCCAAGGACCAGGTGAGTGTAGGAATAGAGCAGGCTAGGTTGGCTGATAAAAACGAGATAGAGTTGCTCAAGACTAAGCTCGAACAAGCACAACTGGTGGTTCAGAATGGTCAGGTGCAAGCGAGCCAACAAAAATATTTGATCGAACAGCTACAGGCTAGAGTGGAGATCAACAAAAGTAAAGTGATAAATATCGGGATGTTCCAGTCCCAGGCGATGGAGATTCAGAGCAGAGTCTCTGTGGCCCAATGAAATTTACTCGCCAAGGTAGAAGTGATCCGGGACAACTGTTTGCTAGTCAATCAGGTTTTGGAGAACTTGTCTACTAGAGAAAGGGAAGCTGGAGCAACACGGTTTGCCTTCCAAGAGGTTGTGATAGCCACAAACAATAGGGATTCGGGAAGTACTCCCAGGTTCACCATTTCGGAGCAGACCAGAGGAAACATTCTATTGAAAGAATGGGAGCACAACATCTCGGAAGGCAAGCTGCAGGCCAAGAGAGTAACAGAATCCTTAGAAGAGGCTTTTAGCTCTATAGATGGTAATCTGCTAGGCATTGATTGTGGAGGTAATGCCGAGGCATTGATTCAGATGAATATGGAAAAAATCTCTCTTGATTTAAATGAAAAAGAGGAAAGAGATTCAACCGAGATCTCCCAAGTGACTATGGCAGACATAGTCCAAATAGACAAATGTATGATTAAACCAAGTGCACAATTATGAGCTATCGACATTATAGATAGATAGATGGAGGACAGTATGTCGCAATTAGCCTGAGATTGTTACTCTTTTGAAGCCAATTATCAAGCAGAACCGTCAAGGCTGATATCTCCGTTGGTTGAAATATGTGTCACCTGTACTGAGCACGCACGAGGACAAGCTTCTGGCACCAAGTAAAGACAAAGAAGAAGAAATGGAGCGATTGCTCTCCTCCCAATCATAACTGAAAATTTTGTAATGATTGAGATTCCATCTTATTGTAAAACTGTATAAATATACCATAGAAAGAAAGAAAAAGGGCTGAACCTTTTTGTGTCGATTGTAACAGAGTTTTTACTTTTTGAGAGTTAATACAAAGCAAATCTGAAGATTCTCAATTCTGTCACGACTGTGTTATGAGTTTGTTTTCTTGTATCTCATATTTCGTTTCATTTCATATTCGTATCTGATGAATGCTTCACTATAATTTAGTACAACCTCTACTATAGCGAATTAATTTTGGTTTTCTATATTGTTTACTGTTTTTCCTCTGTACCAGCTATCAACATGTATAAGACCAGTCAACACTTTCAAAATTCTATATATATTTTATGCTTCATTGGGTTTTTTCCTTACAGTTTTCTTCCCCTGTTTATACGTGAGATTCTCCCTTGATAGGAGAATTACTCGATAGACAACTAAATGTTTTTCTCCCACCTCATACATTTTATTAAAATATAACTCAGTTACGGGAAATAGCCTTTGATTTGCACCCCTATTTTATTCCTAAAACCGTAAACTTTCTTTTATACGACCGAATTGAGACAACACTTAAATTCCCCCCTGAAGTTTTCTTATTTTTACTGTTCCTCCATGACTGTCCCTGTACCAATACAACCCAATATCGAACCCGGATTATCAAACCAAACGCACATTGGCTTAAACCGTTTCGATACCATTCTTAAAACAACCACCACCCGGGTTGAACTCGAACGTTCATGGGCAGCGATTGAACATGCTATAAACATCCAGGAACAGTTGGAAGCTAGACAACGCCAACACATAAATCTTCCCTAGTTTCCCTTGCCTAAGGTTGACATTTCTCTCTTCTCTATCCTTTACCCACTTTCGGATGCCCAGACACTGTACTTCTAAGCCTTAAGTACAAACTCTGGAACAACATCAGGTTTTATTAAAATAATAAGAAAATGATGCTAAAGAAAGAAAGGAATGATAGCAAAAGGACTAACAAAATCTAGTCCAAATTTGAGCTCTACGCTTTCAGTGCTTTCCCCGGTCCCAAATATCATTGATATAGCATGAAACCTTATAAAAGGGAACTTTCAAAGATGATAAAGCAGACTAGAAATATGGATGATAAAGGGGTTTGGGAAAAATAACACATAAATATGGGGTAACTCAAGAGCAAGTGCACCCTACACAAAGGCCCTCATAAAAATGGATTTAATGACACCATGAGCCATGAAGTAAGCCCTAAAACCATATCACTATCACACTTACTCTTGAAGGGTTTATTTATTTCTTGTCACTCTCAAGACCATTCCCTCTACCTAGGTTATTTTATTCCCTATCTAGGTGGCACACCTAATAGGGTTGGATGAAGTCCCTCCCATACCTAAACTTGGCAACTCACATGGGGTCCTTGGTTGGTGTTATACTTGAAGGGGATATTGATGTGAATTATCTTACATGGATTATATCTTAAATTACAACTTACTTTGCATGCATTAAGGGCTAATGTTTCTTATGAACCTTGGATAACCATGTTTTATACTTTGGTTTGTTTTGGATGGCCCTGACAATGGTTCCTTGAGGGACATCCTGGGGTTGTACCTAGGATGTTGTCCCTTTATTTGCAGGACCTTGGCACGTGTGAAGGATATCAATGGGACATATGGTGATTCACCACATTCAAACACTAGCTCTCACATCCTTAGAACCTTGAACGATGGACATATGGGCTTGGTATCAATAGTTTCAATCATGATGACACATGTATGGGCTGGAATCCCACATGTTGGGAAGAATACCCCATAGCTTATTCCTAGAAAGATCATGGACATTGTAGTAGTAGACATTCAAAGACATGGCATAGATGATATGCAGCTCCCTTGAGCCTGGACACAACACTCGGATCCTGGATGTTGGGCCTAGTTTGATGATGACATCATCTTCAAGGGTTTAATGGAGCTAGGGCTTGGAGGATTCCTAGGATATTGATGATGGTTGGTATGATTTTTAGTGGGGAGAGGCACCACTTTACCCCACTCCACTTTATATGGATTCCACGTGGCCTTTGGAGGCCCACTCCTTTCCTAAGGATGCTTGACGTCTCACACGTGTGGGCTATTTTGATTGTATTTTGCATTTATTGCACTTTATAGAGGTTAAATGAGGGGTCGAACCCATTATAATTAAGCATTTGTCATGTTATGTGGAAAAGTTAGGAGCGCTAGCCTCACATAAGAAGGTTATTGCTACCTCTTTTCATTTGGTCATCATTCCTCACCATTTTGAGGTGCTACTTCTGAAAGTTTTGGCCCTTAAGGGTTACTAACTCTTTCTCTCTCACGCGTTATTCTTGGAAATAATATTTTATGGATGTTTTGCTGATTTTGGATAGATATTTATGCAATTAGGGTGAAATTATCTTGGTTTCTTAGGTGAAGTAAGTAAATTTATGTAATTCTTGTTTATTTTATTGATGTTTATGGTGAAATTGCTATTTTGTTGCAAGAAGTCTTGTTTTTTTGAAACCCTAAGAAAGGATCATAAGTGCTTCTTCCTCTCACAAGGTTATATTTGTCTAGAATTGGTCAACAATGCACTTGCTAGGGTTAGAACCCTAAATCTCTAAAGTGTTATCACTTTAGGATTGTATCCCTAAATGATTCATATTTGACCTAGTTGAAGCTACAGGAAGGGAGGAATTATTTCTAGGGCCCAAATTTGCTTTCACCCTAGACATACTTCTCCTCAATATCTAAAGCCTAAGGCTCAAATGTGCTTGCACCTTAGGGTTTAGATCCTACCTCTTGGTTTCAAATAGATCAATCTTCAAGCTTGGCTGCATTGGAAGACTCCATAACCCTAGAAATGAACTAATATTAAAACACTCTTATGGTGAATTAATTGATGAACCTCTCTCTTAAAACTCTCAAGCATTCTATTAACTATACTAACTCTAACCCTAGAAAATTCATTAAATTTCTTGTTGTTTTTATAAAATTTTGCTACATCCATCTAAACAAACATTAGTTTGTTTCATACACTGATCTAAAGGTGGCTTAACTCACTTAGAAACTACCTCTAACAATTGGATAATGTTCTATTGGTTGTATGATTAATCTTCATGGTCAATTGTGGTATTTATGAGCACTTATTATTGTTGTTGTTACAAATTACTTATTGTTGTTATAAGACTGGTTTCTGCTGCAATTTACAACAACCATAACAATATGACTTGTCTAGTGTCTAAAAGAGTTCTTTATTGCATACATTCGCTTGGAAGTTGTTATATATATGCTGCAAAGTGTTGTTGTTTCAGGTAGGTACCAAATCATCTTCAAACCTCTTCTCTTTCCCTGACCTAGACCAACCATTCAATGATCAAGATAGGGAGCGATAGGGTTGTCTACTAAACTTGTTATTTCATCCCTTGAGGTCACCAAGGAATCCTCCCTTGTGGTGTACCTCTTCCATCACTAAAACAAGGGAAGTCTCTACTTAGGTGATAGTGGTAAATTCTTCCATAGTTACGTAATATTTGGGTATCTTATGGTGGGATTTGCATAAGTACAAATCATGTGCTAACATTTTGGCATCGTTGTGAAGGAGGATGGGTCATTCTCCTCACAGCATATCTTTGGTAAACTTCTCTTGAATCCCTTATCTTACAATTTTACTTGGCGAATCCACTGAGGGTAGTTCCCTTACCTTCCTTTGATGATCCTCTTAAGGAATCATCTGGCGACTCCATCGATATATATTTTGACATATCACCTTCTCTTCAATTTCCTTAACTAATGGAATCATGGTGAACTACTACAATATTCATGAGTCATATCCTTATATTGACTTTGAAAGTTTTGATGGATATCTGAATGAGCTCCATATAAAGTTGTGTGCAATTTTTCCATTGTTTGATGATGATCCATTTTCAGGCATCTCTCATGTTGTAGAATTCTTGAAGTACAAATAGAGAAAAGGAGTAGGACTTGAAGATGTGAAAATAAAATTAGTTATAGCCACTTTGTCATTCACATTACAAAGACAAATCAAGATATATTCCTTCATAGACCTCCTTAGTTAAATTCTCAAGTCTTGTGCCTCGCCTCTTCAAACATACGAAGATACTCTTCAAGAGCTCACAACCTCCCTCAAAGGGGAGAGTTTCTTCCCCGACCATATTGTAGAAGACCTTAGGGAATCACACCATTCTCATGAGGAAGATTCTATTGATGAAGACGATGCATTGATAATTTTTCCGCTTGTTGAGGAAGATGAAGAAGTCTATGAAGATCCAAAACAATGTGAAGACTTCTCCCAAAAGGTTGAAGGAAAGCATCAGGGAAGATAATATGTTTTCCAAGGAACTGGTTGATCAATGCCAAGATGTACATCTATTGATTGACATGTGTGTACAAAAATGAGAATATCATGACCTCATAGTGGAGAGGTATGAGAAATTCCTTGAAGTTTCAATAGAGGAAGGGCCTGCTAAGGCATATTTCGAGTGAAGACACTATGTGCCAGCATACGAGAGAAATATGACCAACCTTGGGTTTTATCCAAGATATTGGAGTTGAATGTAGATAGGGAAGAATAGAGTGAATCAAAAGAAGATACAAACCTTGATGACGTTTCCCCTCCAAACGATCAAGCGACCGATGAAGAACTTATTAGCGAGGAACCTCCATATCTTGAGCATGCCTTGGATGAAGAAGATTGCACGTATTCGAGGAGAGAACCTAAGGAAGAAGTTCACAAAGAGTGTTACCAACCCCTTGAAGAGGAGCAAGAATTAACTCATGATTCTAGTAAAGACAACGAATATTTTATTGAAGAACGAGAACCTGAAGAGGTGAATCATGAGGAAGATCACCAAATACACGAACATGATTTTCCTTGTGAATATGATGAAGAAGAACACTTTGATGAAACACACCATGTTGAAGACCTAATCCATGAAGAGGCTCCTCATGAAGATGAAACACTTGTATTTTCTCCATGAAGAGGCTCCTCATGAAGATGAAACACTTGTATTTTCTCCATGAAGAGGCTCCTCATGACCTAATCCCTTGGATGCATTAGACCCTTCATTTTATAATAGAGGTGATGATATGATTGAAAAAATTGATGATTTTATACATGTTGGGAGATGCAAATGGGATGTTATTGGTTTTGGTTTTTATAAAGATCCCATTTATGACATCAAAGGTCGTTTTCGATTGTTGCCTTTAGAACAAACATGTGTGATTGTTAATGATTATGAGTAGAAACATGAATATGAAATGATTATAGATTTATTCCAATCACCCAAGGAAGACTTATTATAACATTCTCATGATGATCCTTGGTCATATCCTAGAGGGTTTGATACTTATTTATTTAAGCACTCGGATTGATTCTGCAAAGAGGATTCTCGACCATCGTTGTGCTCTAACTTCGATGAGGGTAAGGACATGATTGAACTAGAGCATAATTTTTGTGATGGAATTTTCCAACCTTCTCCTTTTTCACTTACTATATATAGGGTTGGGAGTTTTCCTCATGATAGTCATTTCCATGTGAGAAGAAGTTGTTTTCAACATATGGTTTGTTGCAAGCCTTTTCATTTTTACACACAAGACCAATGAACCTAGGGTTGGGATAATTGTTTTTTCTCTAGTCCTAGTTTGATCCCTTACCTTGCCCTCTCTTCTTCCATGGGAAACCCTAAATTTTTCCCTAGGTAGTTGTAGATGAGGATATGCCTTTGCATGATTCTTTCAACCTTGTCTTGGGATCGATAGGGCATGGTTGTGATTATACCTCTTTGCATGATTTTGTCCCTCCCTCCTGCCTCCATGAGTTGGATTTTATGACCAGTTATGGTATGATGTATGTCCCGACTCATGATATTTTTGTGCTTGACTTATCCTTGTTTTGGTTCATGATGAAGCACGTGGGTAGATATTCTGATACAATGCTAGGGTGGTTTCATTGGTTATATGATTATGCCTAGCATTTCAACTAACATAGGTTAGTGTAGGCTAGGTAGGTATTTGCATCTTGCATTTCATTTGTATATGTGTTGCATCATTCATTAATGCTACTATAGTATTGCATCTTTCTTGTATATATTGCATTCTCATTTGTATATAATGAATACATATTAGAAAATTGCACTTAATCATTGAATAATATTTCTTTATCTTTTTTAGCTTACTGAATATTTTTTTTTATTTTCAACATGGTTTTGTATTTATCACTAATGTCGGTGGATCACATCCACTGGAAGATACTTCTAAAGGGTGTTGTCATTTGAAGTGGGTGCAGGATTGCAATTCTTGGAAAACCAGATATGTTGAGGTTCTCATGTGCTCTACTATGAGCACATGTCCCCATATTGGAACCAGATGCTACCCCCCCATGCCTAGAGGCAACTAGAGGAGATCATATCTCGTGGCCTGTAATGGAGAACATGATCCCAACCTTGATTATGATCAACATTTCCATACATGGTATCCCAACATCCCCCCTCATTCATATTTGTAGCTACATGTCAACTAAGGCTCATCACATCCAAGCAACCCAGAGTATGGGAGATGGTAAGCCATTGTCACCATGAGGTATGCTAGTCCTTATTTCATGAAAAGTGTTGTGCTTAATTTGTCAGGCATGTGGATGAGGATATTTGGTCGAAGTTGGATAATGGATCAGTGGTTTGGGAAATTGTGTCATTTGCCTTGTTTCACCTTGGTGTTCAACTTCTATGCCCTAGTCCTATGTTGTCACTGCCTAGGGAAAATGGGTACTACTTTTTGGCCCTCACAAGGGTAACATTTTGTTCCCCACCATACTTAACACTTTCCATTCTAGATCCTCTCATAGTGTGATAAAATTCGACAATGGGTCATGGTCCATTCTCTCATGAGAAGAGGGGCTAAAGGCCCAAAGGTTGATTGCAGGTGTTATTAAAAGAATAAGAAAATTATGCTAAAGAAAGAAAGGAATAATAGAAAAATGACTAACAAAATCTAGTCCAAACTTGAGCTCTACCCTTTCAGTGCTTGCCCCGGTCCCAAATAACAATGTTATAGCTTGAAACCTTATAAAAGGGGACTTGTAAATATGATAAAGAGGACTAGAAAGATGGTTGATAAAGGGGTTTGGAAAAAATAGTGCCTAAATATGGGGAAATGTAAGAGAAAGTGAACCATCCACAAAGGCATTCATAGAAATGGATTTAATGGCACCACAAGCCATGAAGTAAGCCCTAAAACCATAACACTATCACACTTACTCTTGAAGGATTTCTTTATTTCTTGTCACTCTCGAGACCTATCCCTCTACCTGGGTTATTTTATTTCCTATATAGGTGGCACAACTAATAGGGTTGGATGAAGGCCCTCCCAGACCTAAACTTGGCAACTCACATGGGGTCATGGGTTGGTGTGATGCTTGAAGGGGATACTGAGGTGAATTTTCGTACATGGCTTATATCTTAAATTACAACTTACTTTGCATCTATAAAGGACTAATGTTTCTTATGAACCTTGGATAACCATGTTTTATATTTTGGTTTATTTTGGATGGACCTAACAATGGTTCCTCGAGGGACTGTTATGACCCTAAAATTCCCTACTCATGCATACATGGAATTGGCCTTCTTGCTTGCATAATTCTCCAAATCACTATTGAGGAGATCTATTTAAAAAAAACAATTTTTAGAGCATGTACGCACCCTTCTTCACTAATGCCTGTGTACATACGCTTGTTTCATGATATACATCCTGCGTACATACGCTTGCTGCACACTAAAAATCCTGCGAATACCTCCAAAAGTTGCAAAAATTTAAAAGTTGTAAGGAATTCAGTGGAATTTACGGGATATTGGAGGTTTCCCAACCAATTCACCTCCTATAGACCGTCCCCCAATTCAATAACCATCCTTTTGTCATATAAAAGGAGGCCTTGGGGTCTCATTCCACAACCAAGCATTAGAACGGTGAAACTCTGCCCAATTCCCATTCCCTTCCTTGCCCAAGTATTTGCAACCTTTCATGAGTTATTGCCTCAAATTTCCCATGCCAACCCTTTTTCTTCCATTCAATCCATTCCCTTCCCTTAAGGTGATTAGTACATTTTGAGAGGAGGCTTATTGAAGGTGCACTTGGAGCATTGTTAAGAGGATCTCAGACCAGGTTCATGGAATGTTGGCCTACAAGGATTGTAAGCTTCAATATTTGATTAATGAATAAAAGAATATATTTTCCCTGTCCCAAATGATGACGTTTTATGTCTTTTCTTTGATTTATACATAAAATTTGATATCTAACCCTAATTTATGAATAGAAATATCATGCTTGTAGCCTTGTTTGCATAGTCTTGGATGTAGGTCAGTTTTGGGAGGAGACTTGCAGCCTTTGGAGCTACATAGCATGAGGAGATGATCACCAGACGTTGGATAAAAGGTACAATTACCAATCTTCTCTTCCATTTCTTATGTTCATCTATTTTGGTATGTTTGGGGTAGTGTAGAAACTATATTGACTTTTAGGGGGTCATTTTCTCTGTTTATACCCTAAACCCTGGTATAGTTATAGGGGGATTTTCCCGCTAGCAGAATTGGTGACTCCACTAGGGAGTCTCTCTAGGGTTTTTAGGGAGGTTTTTGGGTTGTTGATAGTTTTTTTTTTGCCTTTTGAGTTTCAATCAAGTTTATTGAGTCTTTTAAGCGTTTATGGTCACCTGCAAGGTGCTTACCATCTTTCCCTACCTTTTTAGTCTACCTTGTCTTTACTTTATTTTTTTAAAGTACCAGAGGTGTACGTGCCCTATTTTGGGTCAGCCCGCGTACATACACGCTCTGTACAATAGACAACTTGCGTACATACGTAGGCTGTTGTTGCAACAACCCACGTCTCTGTGTATTGAAGGTGTTTTTTAACGAAGAGAGATTTTGTCTATTTCATGATAGAAGTTCAGACTTCTCAGGACTTTCATGAACTAATTAGAGTCTTTGTCTTTGGCCATAGCTTGGGTTATATTTCAGTTAACTTGTTCCTTAGTCTTCTTTTGTTTACCCTAAAAGGTTTAGAGCGAGTTATCAAGTTTTAGATCCTCCTTTTGGTTTCTTGGTTGAATCTCTGCGATCCGCAGTTGGCTTAGGGTCTTTGTCAATATTGTTTTCAGTTTTCTCTTTGTTCCTGTTTCTTTCTTTGAAAAACGAAAAAGAAAGTTTTACTTTAGTTTTTCTTGTTAAAGTAGTTCTAAAATAAAAAAAATAAAAAATTATTTTCTTACATTTAGTTTGGTGAAGTAGTCAAGGTTGTTGTTTGCAAAAAAAGAAAGAGTCTTCATTTCAAAGTTCTTTTTGATTTCCTAAAATACAAGCAGTTTTGCTTAGTCAAATGAAAGCAAGTTTTAGTATTTCTTCATTTACAAGATCTTGAAATATTGATTATAAAAGTTGAATTTACAAAGAGTTTTTACAAGATTTCCTTTAATTTCGAAGTATCTTTTGTTTTCAAATGCTTTAAAGTTCTCTTCCTTATTCATCTCTTCATACCACCATCAATTTCACTATCGCACCCTTTGTGTAAATCAAGCCTTAAAATTAATGCTTAATTTAAAATATATTAGACGTTCTATTTGTAGGGTTCACTGACTAGTTTAGGGATTTAGGGCCTTGAATTAGGTGTGAAGAGGAAACTCTTCAAGGCAACTTTAAAACAAACATTGGAGTCTGAGATAGGGAGTGTTTTTAAGTCCCGTGTCGTAAGAGTTATCCAGGACCCCCCTATAACACAAGGGATAAACATGAGGTCGCGTGAGGAAAGGCAGAGGAAATAACCCCTCCAAAGCTGGACTAAAAATAGTGGGGACTATATATTGAGGGTCTTTCTCGAGAAAAATATTGATCGCATTTGCCTTCGAAGCTTCGTGGAACTCAAATCCATTTGAGATCTTCAATTTTCTTCTGGACCAATTGCTTTCGGCATGCTTGAAGGGCTTCAGACTTGTTATCCTGCTCATTACGATCTGTCTGATAGTTGATTGTACCCTCCTAGTGACTCACTGCGAGTTGGAAACCTAGTTGCCCATATTTTACGGACTTACATAGGTCACTACGAGGGTATACTGCAATACCTAGGGTGGATGTCGGATCACACTTCACAGAGTATACCCAGAGGGTGCTTCTATGTTCGATTTGTGCTTACACCATCTAGTGTCGATTGGCCTAACCATCCTTCCCACTAGTTAGTCGACTGCTTGTTTTATCTTTAGGGAAATTTTTAGTGTGTGCTTTGTGTTCCACGCTAGTCAAGCCTTACTGTGTCATTTGATCATTTCACAAATTGGAAGATCAACAACTTCATCAGTCGTGGAGGCTTTAGGGCCTGTCACTAGTTACTTTAGAGCCACCTCCGCCACCGTTGAGGTGAAGACTTGATCAAGAATGATTGTTCGAAGCAACCGGGCCGCAAGAAACTGTGCCCGAGCCTGCTCCAAGAGGAGACTTCCTAGCTCCAGAGGAATCCATCGTTTCTGACCCTTAGGCTAAAGGTTTTAGGATAACCAATCCTCCGATTACTGACTTGTCGACGTCGATCTTGATTCAGATTGTTCCTCCCGAGGTGACATCTTCTGAGCGCCTACTAGTTCTACAAGAAACAATGGAAGCGAATGCTACTACTTTGTCCAGGAGTCTCCGTACTCCCATTATGGCTACTACTAGAGGGGGCATCCTACCTCCTCCCCCACCTTCGCTAGTCAGGACCACAGTTGTCCCAACTCTCACAACTTTGGGTAGTGGTCCGATACCTTTAATGAATTTGACCATTGTTCCATTTACTCAGAATGTGACGGGCACTCCTTTCTCATATGGGATGCCCAAATTTGATACAAACTCGGTCCTTACTTATTCTACCTTACAGACCATGGGTCTGGGGGTAGGGAGCTCAAATGATCCATAGGCAAGGATCAACCATGGGCACTACTAGCACTTTTAACGCTATCACTTGCAGTGGGGGTCATATACCTCCTCCATCCCCTTCACTCGGTGATGATTTTCAATATCCAATTGGTCCTAACGCTAATAATAGCTTGTCTGGTGGAGGGAGTTTAGGACCTTCGTCTTATACAACACCGGTGGGATCTATGTCATTCTCTTTGTTTGGTGCATTTGGGAAAAATGATTTCTCTTTGACTGCTTTCTCGACTGAGGGAAACCCCATCTTTGGTCAACATAACCTGGTGCAAGGTACCATTCCTTCACAGAGAGCAAAAAATAGAACATACTCCACACAGGGTCTTTGGAATCCTTGGTAGGGCTCGTTTCCCTTGCAAAGAACGTCGGTTGGGGGTAACTCCTTCCAAAATCAATGAAACCCTGGGCAAGGCTCTATACCCATGCCCATCAGATTAGCTGGGGGCATCCCCTTCCAAGGTCCTTGGAACACGACGTAGAGAGAAATCCCTATGCAGGCTATGTCATCCAATTTCGGGAGTTAGTCGATGATGCCTCAATAGACGCAATTTCCTTTTGCTGGTCAAGGCCACGGTTTCTACCAAAACCCTGGCCAACAATCCAACTTTTCCTAGCAACCTGACGCCAGTCAAAACCCAGGGCCGTCTTTTCCTATAAATAATTCACAACCAAAACTACCCTTTCTAGCAACTCTACATCTGCCAGACTTGTTGAGATTACTAAATGATCTGATATGTCACAATCCGTGTTGCCCCCCCATGCTGACTAAGTTGCCTTCAGATATTCTGAAATTTGAGGGAAATCCTGATGAAGATCCAGGTGATCATGTGACTACCTTTCACTTGTGGTGCTCATCAAACTCATTGAAAGCCAACTTTGTTCAATTGCGCCTTTTCAACGCATTCTTATAGGGTGCTGTGAAGTGGTATATTGAGATTGATGGCTCGAGGTTATTTTACTTTAACTACTTGGCGATGGTCTTCTTGAACCATTTCCAGTTACCTATGAGATGCGATGCCGACACTGAATTATTGGCCAAATTTCAAAAAACAAAGGCTAACCACATCTCTGATCATATCTGAGAATGGTGGTGAAGAAAGAGCTTGATTAAGGTCAAGGTCCCTCCTTCTTTATTTCTTGAGTGGTTCTTGAAGTCTTTGGTTCCCTGTATATCCAATAACATAGCGACTTCCGGGGTGTTTTCAGAAGAGGAGGATATTATGAGAGCCCAACATCTTGAACTAATCTACTCTTAGTATGGCATGCTCTACGAGATCTTTCTATATGCACCACGATCTACTCTTGATAAGGCCAAACAAGATTTTGGGCCCCACGCCGATGGCATTGCGGGCTCAGCACAAAGCAAGTCCACAGATCTGTTGTCAAACTAGTTGCAACAATTGTCGATACAACAGACTATGGATAGCCAGACTCCGAGTTCGGTTGTTCTCCCTACCCAAATGTCATATGTACACAGTGTGCAGTCGACGACCCCCAAGGCCAAATAGAAGAATGATGCAAAGAAGAAACAACGAAATGAGAAGGGTAAAGGGGATAAAAAGGATGCCAATAATGTTGGAGGGGAAAAATGGAGAAGAAGAAGTTGAAGTATCTATGTAATATCTACATGGAATACCACCCGACTCACCTATGCCCTTAGCTTGTAGAATCCCAGAAGCTATTAGTGCAACAATATCCTGTTGTGTTGACGAACCCTTTTCCACAAGGGAAAAATATCACTCACGCTTCCGCATCAACAAGCGTGGTAGGGGGCAGTCAGGGACCCCTCGCACCTACCAATAACAACCCGACCGTGAAAATTTACATGATGAACATCGATGCTCATTTATCGACCAGGAATCATGATTACAGAATGCCAGAATCTGTCAAGAAGGGAAAGGAAGCCACTAACCCATCGACTCCTCTCCAAATTATGAAGGTGGTGGGTGAAACAATGACTCGCATCCCTAAAGGTGCATTTAAGAAGTCTTCCTATAATCCAAACACGAGGGCCTCTCAGAACTACTCCATTGTGGAGGATATGGAACAGACCCCTTGTGTGATTTCCACTCTGGAGGTCCTCTAGAGTTTCCTCTCACAGAGAAAAGATCTATTGTCTGCCTTGGGAGCGACAAAGATTAGTAACCTAGGAGGGATTTTTTTCAATCCAACCGACTTAAAATCTCATCTTCCTCACCATGTTTTCTTTCAGACAGTAGTGGCTTATACCACGAAATATTTTATGCGGAACATTTTCCGTACAGTGGTTGATGAGGGTGCCTCAACTTCCGTGATGTCGTTGGCATGTTGGAAGGCCACTGGCCAACCTGAGTTGTCTCCGTCGCCTACGTTTCTTATGGCTTTTGATGATCGATCATTTAGACCACACAGAATAATTCTTTCCTTTCCTGTGCAGTTAGGAGGTAAAACTGTGTGTGTCTAATTTGAAGTGGTCGACGCGCCTCTGAACTACAATCTTTTCTTAGGCAGAAGTTGGACTTATGCAATGCATGCGGTGGTTTCTACGGTTTTTCGAGTCTTGTGCTTTCCGCATGAGGGTCGAATTGTGACAATCAACCAATTGTCCTTCTCTCATCCTGACCCTCGATCAGGGGCTTCCATAGTCCCGATGATTGATAACCTGCAGCCAGGCACTGTCAACTTAGGTGTCAGTTTTTTTTCGTCATTGATGGGAACTTTTGATTACCCGTCGCCTTCCAATCATCTCAAGCTTATATCACTTGTTCTCGACCAGCCGAAGGCTGCAATTTTGCAAGTATCATATTTTACAACGAGTTACTTTCATGACCTATGGGATTTACCTTCCCCATCGGTTTTGATGGAAGGGATAGGGAACCTTGGCATGGACATGCCCTTATCTGTGACTGAAGTTGCGCACAACATTTTCCAGCAAGCCTCAGCCAACCCAGATTTGACTCCCTCACAGGAGTTATATCCAGTTCTCGAGCCTATTTAGGCTCAATATTCTCTTGCCACTAGAGATTCTCTAGACTTGGTCTCGCCCTCCAACGAGGCGATTCTCGAGGCAATGACTGGTCCCGACAGACCTTGGGATGATATACATCATATATCTTATTTTCTTCCTGAGATTAGGAGAGTGGAGGTGGGAGAGTTTTTTTTTACCGTGAATGGAGATAGTCCTTTTCCTATCAATCCACTGGCTATGCACGAAATTTATGTTGAGGGTAACATGGCAAGCATCGCTACAATGATTCCAATCGATATCTCCAAAATCCCAGGCGTCGTGGAGAATTTTTTCGTCAGAGCAGATTTCTCCCTCGAAGAGATTCGAACTTACATTGAGTTATTCAAGGAGTTCCATGATGTTTTTTCCTAGTCTTATGAGGATATGCCAAGAATAGACCCACGAATTGTCGAGCATGAGATCACAACTTATGCTAATGCCAAACCAGTCCGACAGAAGATTCGTCTAGTCAATCCTCAAAAAGCGACAACAATCAAGGTAGAAGTAGAGAAACAACTCAAAGTCGGTTTTATCTATCCTGTACAATTGATGGAATGGGTGTCGAACCCGGTTCTGATCAACAAGAAACATGGCATGATTCACGTTTGTATGGATTTCCATGATTTGAATAAAGCCTGCTCGAAAGACAATTTCCCAACCCCGTTTATAGATCATATTTTCGATGAATGTGTAGGCTGTAAAGTCTTTTTGTTCATGGACGGTTTTTTGGGATACAATTAGATTCAAATAAAACCTGAGGACCAACATAAAACAACTTTTATTTGTCCTCTTGGTACCTTCGTGTATCGAAATATGCATTTTGGCCTGAAGAATGTTGAATCCACCTTTCAATGGGCCATGTCGTTCGCTTTTCATGACCTCAAACACATAGTCGAGGCGTACCTCGATGATCTAGCATCACGTTCTCACAAGAGATCTGATCATCCCGCCCATCTATGAATAATATTTGAGAGATGTCGCTACTATCAGATTCACTTGAATCCTAACAAGTGTAGTTTTTGTGTGACGTCAGGTCATCTTTTAGGTTTCATTGTATCGACAACAGGGATCATGGTCGATCCTCTCAAGGGTGAGGTGATAGTTCAATTGCCTCCCCCATGTACGATACCCAAACTTCAGAGCTTACAAGGGAAAGTGAATTTATTTAGCATTTTGTCGCTAATTAAGCCGATATCACTAAAGGGTTCATGCATATTTTGAAAAAAGGGGTCCCATTTTGTTGGGATGAAGTTGCTCAATGCTCTTTTGAAGCATTGAAATGTGCCATGACATCTACCTCTCTACTCTGGCCTCTTGATTATAAAAAATATTTCTTGTTGTATTTGGCTGCTACGGAGTCGACCATCGACATGGTCTTGGTTCAGGAAGATGACATGCTCGAAGAGAAAGTTATATATTATCTTAGCCGAGGCCTGGTTGGACCGAAACTCAACTACTCTCATGTTGAGAAACTTGCTTTGGCAGTTGTCCACGTTGTCCAATGGTTCCGTCACTATATTTTTCTTCACAAGACCACCATCATTATCATCATCAACCCTTTCCAATATGTCTTAACATGATGGGTCATTAGTGGAAAGATCAATAGATGGATAGTTATCCTATAGGAACTTGACTTGGATTTTGTTTCTGCAAAATCCAAAAAGTCATTGGTCTTTGCTGAACTCATTTCAAAATTGTCGATCGAGTCTAGTGATATCATGCTCGAAGAATCGCCTATTAATGGAGATATTTTTCTAATTGCATCTTTGGACCCCTGGTATGGAGATATACTTGTGTATCTCTAGACTTTGAAGTGCCCTGCTTCTACTACTCATGATGAACGCCAATGAATTCGACATCAAGCACAAAATTATCTTATACTCGATGACACTTTGTATCGTCGAGGCATAGATTGCATTCTTTGGTGATGTCTCACACATGAAGAAGCAGAGCTCGTTTTGAACAACTGTCACACCGAAGCATGTGGTGGTCATTTTTCTGGGTTGGAAATAACCCAAAAGATTCTATGTGCAGGTTACTTTTGGCCCTCATTAATCAAGGATTGTGTGGAGGCGGTCAAGAAGTGCCACATGTGTCAGATCTTTTGTCGGAATATGCGGGCACACCCTGCTCCTATGTTTCCGGTCATTGATGTTGGTCCTTTCACCAAGTGGAGAATTGACTTTACCACATGTCACCCAACTTCATCTAGGGGGCATTGTTACATCATTGTAGAATTAGACTACTTGACAAAGTGGGTCAAAGCAATGACAATGTTTAGAAATGATGGTGAAACAACAACTCTTTTCATTTTTAATCAGATAGTAGCAAGGTTCAGTATCCCAAAGGAGATTGTCATTGACCATGACAGTCACTTCCAGAACAAAATGATGACTAAATTAACGTCAAAGCTCGAGTTCAAACATGAACATTCATCACCCTACTACCTGTAAATGAATGGTCAGGTTGAAGCTGTGAATAAGTCTCTCAATACTATTCTTCAACGGATGATCAATTCTACCAAGTCGAATTGGCATTTGATGTTGTATTCAACGTTGTGGGCCTATCGAACGTCTGTGAAGACTGCCACCGGTTTTTCACCTTTTCAACTCGTATACGGGTTGGAAGCAGTCTTACCTATTGAATGTTGGATCGCTTCTTTAAAGTTGGTAGTGGAATTACTATCAGACACTTCACCGCTTGAGGAACACCTTCTATATCTCGAGCAACTCGATGAGCAACTTCGTGATACAGCCTTAGCCAATGAGGCTCATAAGCAACGATTCAAGTGTCAGTAAGATCGGCCCTTCGTCCTCATATTTACTTCGAAGGCGATCTTGTCCTAGTCTATGACCAAGACAAATATCCCCTGGGGGAAAGAAAGTTCAAACGCATGTGGTTTGGACCATTCATTGTGAAAGAGGTCTTAGAGAAGGGTGCTTACCGTTTGGTTGATTTTGAGGGAAATGATTTGGTGGAGCCTAGAAATGGGTTCTACCTTAAGAAGTACTACTCTTAGGTTGGTCACCTGGGTGGTGTTGACAATAAAATTGCAACGAGGAATTTTTCTTGCAATGTATTGCTAAAGCCTATTATTTAAACTATACTAATAATATATAATACTAGTAGGTGGGACCCCCTTGTAGTCTGGAGGCTTAGAGATAGTCATATCACACATTTTATGTTGTTGTTTCGATGCTGCTTACAGGGTCTTATATGGTTGACGATGCAGTATTGGTTTCATTTTAAGCATAATGACAGGTGGGTGATGCATTTATGGGATGTTTTGTTATTCGAAGCTTTAATTTTATGTTATAATCAACATATATTTATAGTTTTTATATTTGATCATGTCACCACAATTATTACCTTTCTACACCTGCACAAGAAATATGTTAGTAACAACATAAACAAAATCAAAGTGAAGAAACTTACAAAGAAAAAACCAAAAGAAAGGGCCTATGTTATGCTATGTTAGAAGTTATGTGCAAATAAAATGAAAACAAGTTAGTGTTAATCCTAACTACAAATGGTTAGTGGCTATGCGATTTGCATTTGAGTTATATTGGGCGCATTTGATATATGGTATGGTATGGAATTTTGGAAATGGTTAATATGAATTTTTGGGTGGCGCATTTGGCAAGCAATGTGTCGCAGAGTTCAATGGTTTGGAATTAATGACATGGTTAATGTATTAGTGATTGTTGGCTGTCGTGTACTTAAAAATTGAATGAGGAGGAGATGGAAGCGAAGTGCAGTAAATGCAAGTCACTCCATACTTCCCCCATCAGGCCGTCACCCTAGTATGGTTATTGTTGCATTTCGTTTTGCTAGTGGTTAAGCTCCGAGATCCAAGCCTGGGAAGGAAGCACTCAACTAGCTCTCCCTTTTAAGCTATCGGTTACAGGTATGGTTCTTTTTCACCCATCCATGAACTACAGTTTGTGTTATGAACGAACGATGGCTAGGTGATTATTTGATTTTTGTTTTTCCTAAGATTGGTAATTGTATAAATACGTGGTTCTTCTCTCTGGAATGACTGTGTGTTTATTCATTTTGTAAGTAAAAATATTGGTTGGTTGAGTTGTGCATTCGCTGGATGTTCTGTGTGGTGAAAACCGTCATGGCTCTCTGTAGTTTTAAGTGGATATGGGTATTATCGCTTTGTGTTTTGTTGGAGGGTTTCTCTTTGTTTATCCTTGTTGGCCGCTTCCTCATAGTTATGAAGGTAACCATGTCTATTCGTATTCAGGCTCTTATGTGGTTGTTGTGTATGTTTTTCAGACTGCCTTCTGTGTATTTTCCAGAGTCATAGTCATGAGTTTATTACATGGTCGTGGGATTATTTTTATGGTCTTGGCATCACCGTATCTTAGAATTCGGTTATAGGGTGACCATTATACCAAGATATATGGTTGTTTGGTGATATAAGTTATGCGTCGAGCCAACATTCCCATTGGCATTGTTATCCATTGTTCATTCCTTGATAAATGCATAGAGTATACCTCTGTGTGCACTGGGGTACTTTTCACTATCCAGTAGACATTCACTTATCCTCTGCATCGTTTCCCTACACTACTCGTCATTGAAATTGAAATGTTGCGCCATTGCACAGACCGAGAGTTGTAAGGAGCCCCGTGGTTCTACCGTTCTTGTATTGAAGGGTCTCTGCCTATTGGTTGATATGTTTGACCTCCAGTATCTTTGTGCTTTTGATGACCAAGCAAACTCTTGATTATTTCTTTGTATTCATTGTTACAGAGCCTAATTTTAATAATCCCCAACTGTTCTCACTCTTGTTAGGCATCTTGTGACTGTCATAGATTGGTTGAGTGGTTATGACAGTTGCTTTGAGTACTTATATTGAACTCATTTGATTGAGTTGGTTGGAAATTTGTGATCGGGGATGAGTAATAATGTACAGTCAGAGGGCTGCCTCTTTTTTGTTATGCTTTGGATCGTTGTGTTCTTACAACATGGTGTCAATTGCAAGTTGGTGACTGCTGTGTGTTTCACTAGTCCCGATCGAGATCATGGAAAATTGTGGAAATTATTGACTATGATTTCGTTGTTTCATTGTGTGTCTATTATGGAGGCATCATGCATGTTTTATTTAGTTGCATCACCAAGGATGAAGCTCGGGTTTTTTATTATGGTTTCATTGCAAGTTTTATCGGTTAATATAATGAAAAGGGCATGAAATTGGGCAAGTATTAGAAGTCTGTTCAATTTGGAAAAGGGACCTGTGTATATGTTTTATTTGGGCGATTGCAAATTATGGACAATGTTTGATGTTTTATAGTGATATATGATGGATAGAGATGGAGAAATGTGGCTATGTGTTTCTTTTGATTTTTTTTTAAGTGAAAGGAAAGGAAATGAAAGAGACCAAGTATTCTCTTAACAAGACTGTTGAAAGTCATAATGATTATAAGTATGGTTATAGACTGTGTTAATTGAGAAGTTTTGAAGAAATTGAATGTGGAAAGTGAACAATTTTGACACACAATAATTGTTTAATTGGTATTGGTATCTTTTGTATTGAATACAAAATTGTTTTTATGGATTACTTGATTTGTTTTATGAACAATATTCGTTTTTTCCCTACCACTCTCTCACTTTTTTGCACATTACAAGTCCCCTTTCCTTCCCATTTTCACTATCCACTCCTTGTTCTTAAAATTAAATTATAGTTAAGTTAAACTCTATATTATAACAGATAAAGGATGACACATGGATACATAACAGTGAATTTTTTTGTTTTACAAGCAGTTGATTGTTTGATGATTTGTTGAGCAGTAATCATGATCTACCCCCATTCATTTTACCACTTTTCACTCAATACAATCCCTCAAATATCCTATAACCCTTATTCACCCCCTTCTCATTGACAAGTATTAAACGATTTGTATGGATTGGATTGCATGAGTCTGATGTATTGCCGAGCCAAAATTTCTTTCATATTTAAAGAGATGTCATGTATGGTTGTTGAATAAAATAGTTGCTTATAAATAATGCATACATAAATGAGCTTTTTCAGCAGAGGTAGCCATGGCCAGGGTAATAGAATAAGAGGAAATTATAATAGGGGCCGTAGAAGGCCAAGGTTTTCTATACATTTTGATGCAGACTCACAAGAGTTGAGCCAACTATTCCAAGATGGATTTTTTAACTGGATTGAACAAGGAGTGGTCCAATCTAGGCCAGAAAGGCATCCCTTCCAAACCCCACATGTCCCTGGTATCCCATTTCCCCCTCATGTCTCATTACAACCTGACGTGCTTGAAAACAATGGATGGTAAGAGATTGTCCACCCGATAGTCTCCCAACATTGTGGCTGGCCTAACTTGTCTCTACCTGCTCCTCCACTTGTTAATCAAATTGTCCAAGCTTACCCTACCCACTCACTAGTACAGTCTTCCCATGCAAGCAAAAGGTTAAAAACCGAGGTCCACCATGCTCCTGATAAAATAAAATTCGTTGCTTCCCCCTCCTCTCCCTCAAATGAATCTGACAAATTTGTGTCCTCCCGCATGCATTTGAGAGATGATTGTTCTCATGTTATCAGTGAGATTAGGCCTAAAGGCTCCACACAACCTAAAGAAAATTCATAGAAATCAAAAGGTGACAACAACAACAAGGGGAAGATTGCCTTCCTGAGTGGAAAATATGGGTTTTAAGTGTTTTTATTTATTGATTGTTGAGAACAAATGACTTCTAAAATTTTGGACAACACACTATTTTTTGGATATATGGATAATATATTTTTAGATATAATTTCAATTATCATTGATATAAATTGTCAAATTATGAGAGTGATGATGAAGGCCACAAGGAGGGGTGTCTTTGATTGATTAACTAGTTGTGTTATGCTTGTTAAATAACTAAAGGGAGTCACAAGGGGTCCCACCTATTAATTATTATTTATTAAAAACCCTTATTATGATTTTATTACTTTTCCCCCTTAATTAAAAAGTTGGTTGAGTTTTAGTTAACTTAACTAAAAACGTAGTTTAACTACTTCAACTAATTTTGATTGCTTAAAGGCAAAAGGAAAAGGAGGAACAAGAGGAGAATAGAAGGAGAAAGCATACTAAGGGTCCTATTGTAGACAACAATATTCAGGGTTGAATTACAACATCCAGAAACTTGTTTTTCAGAGAGTCGAGTGGGCAGCAATCTGTGGCAAGCTGATATAGCTTTTAAAGTTCATTTTATTTTTATTTTCTGTCAGAAGTCCTTTTGTATGGTTTTCATCGGGGACATCTAAGTTTGACTTTGGTCCAAACTTCCTCAGGGAATTTTGTAAAGAGAACGAATCTTTTGATAAATTGGAATGGAATAAACGATTTCTTTATGTCTCATCCGTGTTGATTATTGACTTGGTGTTTTTACTTCTGTCTCTATATTTATTTCAACATCTATTATATTCAGAAAATTACATAAATATTGAATTTTTCAGCAAACTTTCATTTATAAAAAAATCATCCTAAGCACTTGTAACCAATACTTGTGGATTAGGAAACAAATTTTGATGGCTATAAACATAGGGTGATATTCTCGTCTATCTTGATTTAGCCAAGTAAGATATGAAAATGATTGAGTAAGATCATTTCATATATTTTCCTCAACATTTATTTGGTGACCATACTAGGGAGATCTTCAATATCTCTCTGGTTGATTTTTATGCTTGATTATCATCGAATACATCTATTTTTATTATATTGATTTTTTGATTGTTTCATTTCTTAATGACTGTACCTATTGCAAGGAAACCTAATATTGAGCTCCATCTTCAAGATCAGACCAACATTGCTTTAAACTTGATTAACACCATTTTAGAGACTGCTAATACTCAGGCCGACCTTAATTGTTCATGGGAAGCAATTGCACAAGAAATAAGTGCCCAAGAACGTTGGGAAGCTAGATGTAGACAACCTAGGAATCATCCATAACCTTCTTTTTCCTTCATCTTTGACCTTCTTTTCTTGTCCTTAGACCCTCGTGTTTCTAGGAGAAGAAGAGGATTATCACCTGAAATTAATCCTATTGTTGAAATAGGAAGAAGGAACATTGTGTTATCGACCCAACAAAGTGCTCTTAGGAGAAGCTTGTCTGATTCTTCAAGTTCATCTTTCTCTCCCTTACCTATTATCTGCAAGATGACATCTAGTGGTGGTTCTAGTGGCACTGAAGGTGCTTCCTCATCTCAGTATTCAACTTCTTCAGTGATTGGTAGCTTATATAGTCACCAAGTCCCCATCCAATCTACCACAAACCCCACCAAAGTCATTAA
The DNA here is from genome assembly GCA_009831015.1 of Picea engelmannii. Taxonomy (NCBI): domain Eukaryota; kingdom Viridiplantae; phylum Streptophyta; class Pinopsida; order Pinales; family Pinaceae; genus Picea; species Picea engelmannii. The sequence goes on from ML777576.1 coordinate 984,712, forward strand.
AAAGTATGGGATTTTTCAATTTGAAGAAGATGCGACAACCACACCGTGGCATGTTTCCTCTCCTCTTGACCTAACACCTGCTACTCGTCCACTTCCTAAATTCAAAGAGAATCTTCCTAGGTTTTTAGGGAATAACATTGTCACTACAAATGAACACTTGGTGGCATTTTCTAATGCCTGTCACAACATAGGAGCCAATGACAATGATACTTGCATGCGCTTATTTGTCAATTCCCTGGAAGGGAAGCCTGCGACTGATTTCTTTGGCCTTCCTCCTAAGATTCTGTCTACTTGGGAGGAGTTAGTCTATTGGTTCAAATACACCTATGGGAAATCTAAAAGCCCAGCTGAGTAGTTACAGGAATACAATAACATTTATAAGGATGGTGAGACCATCAAGTCCTTCAACTTGTGTTTCACCAAGTTATACAATCAAATCCTTGAACTCATTCAACCTCAGAACTAAGCCACTTTCATGCATTATTATAATGCATTACCTTCCCCCTATCGTCATAGGCTTGAGGAAAAATCCATTGATAAACTCGGTTCCGCTCTGCATACTTGTTTAGAGTATGAAGAATAGCTTGAAAGAACATGTCTTCCTCAGGGAGAATCAGTTAAAAAGACAGACATATCTACCTGCTTACAGCTCGTACAAGACATGAATAATTGTATGATATCATATGAGAGAAATGGAAATGTCTCCCCACTTACCCTTGGAGTTTCATCCTCTTCTGCACCCCCCTTTAGAAACCCAAATGAAAATAATTTTCAGCCTAAAGCTATCATGCCTCGTAGTTGGTGTAACTTTTGTGAGGAACACCATGAACAAACCACATGTGAGGTAAAGAAGAGTGCCAGAGATAAGATATTTGGTAAAAGACCGGAAAATACCATCGTTGTCCTAGATTTTGCAAAGCCAGAAGATGTTATGATCATCAATACTAAGAACAAATCTTACGCTCCCAAAGGCAAATATGATCCTCCCCACAATTATTCTAGCCCAAGATCATCCTCACCAGCTACTACTGGTCAGGTTCCTAAGGTTCATGTCAGTCAAGGAACTGCCTCCCCTCTCCCCTCTTCCAAATACAATATTCTGAATTAGTTGGCCAACATCAAAGCATATACAACCCTTCTGGACATGGTTTCCCTCCCTGAACAATAGAGACATCTAAAACAATTCATGGAAGGAAAAGCTTCAGTTGTAGCCAACCTCTCTAAAGAGGTAAATGAAGCGGATTTGTCTGTAAATAAAGTAGGTGTACATAAATTTAGATACCCTATAAAAAATCCCCCTTCTTATATTTTTGTAAATATCATGGATAAGATCGCCCATTGTTGCCTCATTGACGGTGGTTCGGGCCAAAGTTTAATGTTGAATATTATTATGGAAGAACTAGACTTGTCTTGTACAAATGAAAATGACATAAGCATGCTCTCTTATAATAGTCTACAACAAACAACCATAGGTGAGATCAGAGATGTGACCTTGGTTTTGTGCGCACACCCTGAAATAAGGACAACCCTCAATATTAAGGTAATCGATATGCTAGTAATAAATTACTCAATCATTCCTAGGAATGAGAAAAACATCATAGTCGTTAGAGAGGGAAGGATTTCTCCTTAAATAGAAAGTGTTCCACAACCTAATGTGAATTATATCAAAGAGGACCTAGGGGTGTATTCCATCTTTGCTGAGGAGGATAACATTCCCTTGGAAAAAATCAACTTAGATGACGGTATGTGGCACATGCACTTTGATGGTTCATGCTCTAATGAAGGAAACAAAACTGGCATTATCTTATACTCTCCTGTAGGGAAAATTCATAAGTTTTCTTATAGGTTGGAGTTTGCTTGCACAAACAATGTCACTGAATTCAAAGATTTATTATTAGGCATTGAAAATGCCTATAATCTAGGTTGTGGCCATGTTATAGTTTTTGGGGATTCTGAGCTTGTTGTGAACCTTGTACGTAAGATATACTCTCCTAGAAACAATTTGATGAAACGATACACCCAAATTGTTTGGGCACTTATCTCAAACCTATTATCTTTCAACATTACTCATGTTAAAAGGGAATTGAACTCAATGGCTGATCGGTTAGCTGTTTTTGCAGCCTCTCCTAATCGAAAACTTATGCCATAAAGAACTGATTGTACTATTCAATATCTATATCATCCACATATCCCTGATAATATAGAATCATGGTAGGTCTTCCCTAACGATGAGAGCATCTGTGCTTTCATTCAAAATGAACCTTAGAAGCCCAATAAAATTATATCCATGGAAGATAACAAGATTCCTAAGGGCTTGACTCCTCTAGAGAGTTATTTTTAATCGAGTGATGTAGGAAATAAATAGAAGCATAAAGAAGAGGAGTCAAAAAGGAAGGTGGGTGAAACCAACTCCTTGAACATTGGAACACCCTAGTATCCAAAGAATGTTAAAATAGGTGCCCAATGTTCTGATGAAGAGAAAATGAAGTTTGCCAAACTGCTTGGCGAATTTCAAGATGTTTTTGCTTGGTCTTATGAGGATCTTCATGGTTTTGATCCTGATCTTATACAATATGCCATTCTCATCAAGGAAGGCATGAAACCAATTAGGCAAAAAAAAATACCTATCAACCCTGCACTAGAAGTAACTATTCGAAAGGAGTTGGAAAAACTCTTGAAGGTTGGAATCATCTTTCTGGTCAAGTACTCTAAATGGATTTCCAACTTGGTTCCCGTTCGGAAAACCATTGGTTAGATCATATTATGCGTAGATTTTTGTGCATTGAATCGAGCTAGTATAAAATATCACTTTCCTCTCCCTAATATGGAAATGATTTTGCAGCAAGTTGTAGGGTCACAGATGATGTCCTTACTTGACGGTTTTTTTGGTTACAATCAAATCAAGGTAAAAAGGTCAGACAAATATAAAACCACCTTTATTACTTGTTGGGGCACCTTTGCTTATGAACGTATGCCTTTTGTATTATCTAATGAAGATGCCATTTTTCAAAGAGCTATGCAAATAACTTTTGACGATTTGATCGACAAGATTATTCATATCTATCTTGATGATCTAATTATGTACTCTAAAGGACTATCAATTGTCTCAAAGTTTCAAGAATTATGGTTGGGTCCTTTCAAGATTGCTTTTGTCCTGGGCACAAACTCTTACATTATAAAGGATTTACAAGAGCGATTGTTTTCATACAACACTAATGGTTCTCACTTAAAAGACTACGTGGAACCAACTTGAAGAGTTTAAACACTGTTTGGATTTTTCTGTATATTAGTAGTTTAGTTCTATTTTCTTTTTTTTTGGTAGTTTATTATTGATTTTTCAATTCTACCTTCAAAACAGTCTTCAATTCTGCTTTCATTTTAGTATTTTTCCTTCTGTTTTTGCAATTCTGTCATTTTATTTCTGTTGTTTTAAATTTTGAAGTTCCATTTTTGTTATGACTTTTATCGCTTTTCATCTTTTAAGTTCAATTTTTGGTCAAGGATAAAATGTTGGATCAGTTCTGCCACAGTGACACTCCTACAGGTTATTTTTAGTCAATAAAAATAAAGCTTACACAACTGTTATGATGTTCCCCCTGAAGGCATCATTGAATTTGTTATCTTCTTTCACTGTTGTCTTATGAGAAAATTGGTTACCTCCTGCTTCTGCTTTCCATTTCTTCATCCATTTGAGATTCAAAAGAGAAAGTCCATAAAAAATTTCTCTTTGAAGTCAAGAGAAAATTTTGGTTGAATGATTATGCATACAAGGATAAAACCCCACATACTTAACATTTTCCATGAGTTATTCCCAAATTCCCGGTCATTTTTCCATTAAATCCGCTCACTTTCCCCTTTTGCATGATCATTCTGGTTATACCTTCTTGATATATTGTTCTTGGTCTGTGAAACCATACATTCTTAGTTCTTAATATGTTGGAAACAAATTTCCCTGTGGAGTCGCCAGTTTGTTGACGATAAAAATCGCAACGAGGAATTTCGCTCACAAAGTATTGCTAAAGCCTATTATTTAAACTATGCTAATGATATATAATACTAGTAGGTGGGACCTCCTTGTAGTCTGAAGGCTCAGAAATAGTCATATCACACATTTTATACTGTTTATTTGATGCTGCTTACAGGGTCTTATATGGTTGACCAAGAAGTATTGGTTTCGTTTTTAACATAATGACACGTGGATGATGCATTTATGGGATGTTCTGTTATTCGAAGCTTTAATTTTATGTTATAATTGACATATATTTACAGTTGTTATATTTGATCATGTCACCATGATTGTTACTTGGTTACACCCGCACAAGAAATATGTTAGTAACAACATAAACAAAAGAAAAGGGAAGACACTTACAAAGAAAAAACCAAAAGAAAGGGCCTATGTTATGCTATGCTAGAAGTTATGCGCAAATAAAATGAAAACAAGTTAGTGTTAATCCTAACTACAAATGGTTAGTGAATATGCGATTTGAATTTGAGTTATATTGGGTGAATTTGATATATGGTATGGTATGGAAGTTTGGATATGGTTAATATGAATTTTTGGGTGGTGCATTTGGCAAGCAATGTGTCATAGAGTTCAATGGTTTGGAATTAATGACATGGTTAATGTATTAGTGATTGTTGGTTGTCGTGTACTTCGAAATTGAATGAGGAGGATATGGAAGCGACAACCAGTAAATGCACGCCACTCCATACTTCCCCCATTGGGCTGTCACCCTAGTATGGTTATTGTTGCATTTCATTTTGCTGGTGGTTAAGCTCCGAGATCCAAGCCTGGGAAGGAAGCACTCAACCATCTCTCCCTTTTAATCTATTAGTTACAAGTATGGTTCTTTTTCACCCTTCCATGAACTATGCTCTGTGTTATGAATGAATGATGGCTCAATAATGCTTTGATTTGTGTTTTTACTGAGAATGGAAACTATGTAAATGCGTGGTTCTTCTCTCTGGAATGACTATGTGGTTATTCATTTTTCAAGTAAAAAAATTGGTTGGTTGAGTTGTGCATTCGCTGGATGTTCTGTGTGGTGAAAACTGTGATGGATCTCTGTAGTTTTAAGTGGATATGGGTATTATCACTCTGTGTTTTGTTGGAGAGTTTTGCTCTGTTTATTCTTGCTGGCCACTTCCTTAGAATTATGAGGGTAACCATGTCCAGTCATATTCGGGCTGCTATGTGGTTGTTGTGTATGTTTTTCAGAATGCCTTTTGGTCACTGTGTATTTTCCAGAGTCATAGTTGTGGGTTTATTACATGGTCGTGGGATTATTTTTATGGTATTGGCATCAACGTATCTCAAAATTCGGTTATAGGGTGGCCATTATGCCAAGATATATGGTTGTTTGGTGATATAAGTTATGCCTCGGGCCAACATTCCCACTGGCATTGTTATCCATTGTTCGGTCCTTGAGAAATGCACAAAGTATACCTCTGTGTGCTCTGGGGTACTTGTCACTATCCAGTGGACATTCACTTTTCCTCTGCATCATTTCCCTACACTACCTGTCATTGAACCATTGCGCCATTGCATAGACAGGGAGTTATAAGGAGCCCTGTGGTTCTACTGTGCTTGTATCGAAGGGTCTCTGCCTATTGATTGATATGTTTGACCTCTAGTCTCTTTGTTCTTTTGATGACCGAGAGAACTCTTGATTACTTCTTTGTATTCATTGTTACAGAGCCTGATTTTAATAATCCCCAACTGTTCTCACTCTTGTCGGGCATCTTGTTGACTGTCATAGATTGGTTGAGTGGTTATGACAATTGCTTTGAGTACTTATTTTGAACTCGTTTGATTGAGTTGGTTGGAAAGTTGTGATCAGGGATGAGTAATAATGTACAGTCAGAGGGATGCCTCTTTTTCGTTATGCTTTGGATCACTATGTTCTTACAACATTGGTGTCAATTGCAAGTTGGTGACTACTGTGTGTTTCACTAGTCCCGATTGGGATCATGGAAAATTGTGGAAATTATTGACTATGATTTCGTTGTTTCACTGTGTGTCTATTATGGAGGCATCGTGCATGTTTTATTTAATTGCATCACCAGGGATGAAGCTCGGGTTTTGTATTATGGTTTCATTTCAATTTTTATCGGTTAATATAATGAAAAGGGCATGAAATCGGGAAAGTATTAGAAGTTTGTTCAATTTGGAAAAGGGACTTGTGTATATGTTTTATTTGGGCGATTGCAAATTATGGACAATGTTTGATATTTTATAGTGATATATCATGGATAGAGATGGAGCAATGTGGTTGTGTGTTTCTTTTGATTTTGTTTTAAATGAAAGGAAAGGAAATGAAAGAGACCAAGTATTCTCTTAACAATACTGTTGAAATTCATAGCGATTATAAGTATGGTTACAAACTGTATTAATTGAGAAGTTTTGAAGAATTTGAATGTGCACAGTGAACATTTTTGACACACAGTAATTGTTTAATTGGTATTGGTGTCTTTTGTATTGAATACAAAATTGTTTTTATGGATTACTTAATTTGTTTTATGAACAATATTTGTTTTTTCCCTACCACTCTCTCACATTTTCGCACATTACAAGTCCCCTCGCCTTCCCATTTTTTCTATCCACTCCCTGTTCTTAAAATTAAATTATAGTTAAGTTAAACTCTCTATTATAATAGTTAAAGGATGACACAGGGATGAGTTACAGTGATATTTTTTTGATTTACAAGCAGTTGATTGTATGATGATTAGTTGAGTAGTAATGATGATCTTCCCCTCTTCATTTTACCACTTTTCTCTCAATACAATCCATCACATATCACAGAATGCTTATTCACCCCTTTCTCTTTGACAAGTATTAAATGATTGGTATGGATTGGATTACATGATTTTGATGTCTTGCTGAGCCAAACTTTGTTTCATATTTAAAGAGATGTCATGTATGGTTGTTGAAGAAACTAGTTGCTTATCAATAATGCATACAGGAATGATATTTTTCAGCAGAGGTAGCCATGGCTAGGGTAACAAAGGAATACTCACTAGTACAGTATTCCCATGCAAGAAAAAGGTTAAAAACTGAGGCCCACCATTCTCCCGATAAAGGAAAATTTGTTGTTTCCCCCTCCTCTCCCTCAAATGACTCTGCCAAATCCGTGTCCTCCCACATGCATTTGAGAGATGATTTCTCTCATGTTATCAATGAGATTAGGCCTAAAGGTTTCATACAACCTAAGTAAAATTCAGAGAAATCAAAGGGTGAAAACAATAACAAGGGGAAGATTTCCTCCCAGAGTGGAAAATATGGGTTTTAAGTGTTTTTGTTTATTGATTGTTGAGAACAGTTGACTTCTGAAATTTTGGACAACACATTATTTTTTGGATATATGGATAATATATTTTTGGATATAATTTCAATTATCATTTATATAAATTGTCAAATTATGAGAGTGATGATGGGAGCCACAAGGAGGGATGTGTTTGATTGATTAACTAGTTGTGTTATGCTTGTTAAAGAACTAAAGGGAGTCACACGGGGTCCCACCTACTAGTTATTATTTATTAAAAACCCTTATTATGATTTTATTACTTTTCCCCCTTACCTAAAAAGTTGGTTGAGTTTTAGTTAACTTAACTAAAAATGTAGTTTAACTACTTCAACTAATTTTAATTGCTTAAAGGCAAAAGGAAAAGGAGGAATAAGAGGAGAATAGAAGGATAAAGCATATTAAGGGTCCTATTGTAGACAACAAGATTCAGGGCTGAATTACATCATTCAGACAATTGTTTTTCAGAGAGTCGAGTGGGAAACAGTCTGTGGCAAGCTGATCCATCTTTTAAAGTTCATTTTTTTACTTTCTGTTAGAAGTCCTTTTGTATGGTTTTCATCTGGGACATCTAAATTTGACTTTGGTCCAAACTTCCTCAGGGAATTTTGTAAAGAGAACGATTCTTTTGATAAATTGGAATGGAATAAATGATTTCTTTATGTCTCATCTGTGTTGATTATTGACTTGGTTTTTTTACTTATGTTTCTATATTTATTTCAACATCTATTATATTCAGAAAATTACATAAATATTGAATTTTTCAGCAAACTTTCATTTATAAAAAAATTAGCCTAAACACTTGTAACCAATACTTGTGGATTAGGAAACAAATTTTGATGGCTATAAACATAGGGTGATATTCCCGTCTATCTTTCTTTAGCCAAGTAAGATCTGAAAATGCTTGAGTAAGATCATTTCGTATCTTTTCCTCAACATGTGGCTTCTTGTATATATGTATAGTCTCTTATACATTTTTTGTCTTTTTTGTCTTGTGGACGTGTAGTTATTTATGTCTTCTTTTTCACTATGGCAGATGTCAAGTGAATCAAAGGTTTAATTTGGGTTCACAGACGACACTAGCCGACACATTCAGAGGCTTTCTTCCGCAACTTTGGTGATTTTCACACCTAGAGGCCTATTGCTATCTTCTGGAGTTATTTTTCTAGGTGACGCTACAAATAATGTTGTCGAGTACATCGCGGTGATAGAATTGCTATGTGACTCTTTTTCACATGGCATTTCTTTCCTCCGGGTTTACCTAGATGCTCAGTTGGTTGTGTCCCAGTTAAATGGGGTTTACCGCGTTTATGATCCCACTCTGCACCGACAATTCCTTAGGGTACGCCTCTTAGAACGATATTTTGATTACAATACATATATCCATGTTCCTAGGAGATTTAATCATTTAACAGATACTCTAGCTAATCAATTTTTAGATTGGCATGTTGCTCACATATAAAAATAAAGGCACACACATACACATGTAAATACATTTGTAAAAATGTTATCCATAAAGCAAGAAATATGTGTGTGTGTGTGTGTATGTCCAAAAAATAGTGTTATGAGTACAAAAGTGGGCATGAAAATCTCAAAATTCATTGATCTACATCGTTGGGCTTACACCCTCAAAAAATACACATAGTACACGAAGTGCCCTCAACACATCAATGGTCCAACACTATCTAAGGATGAGGCCTATTGGCACTGCTATAATGAAGAATGATGTTCGTAAGATGTTGGAATAGTTGGACCCAAGTCTAAGGCACCCCTACTAGATGTGGCTGCATAGCTGGGGGGAGATCCTCGATATCAGCCATAGGAGCGACACAAGTGAGCGTAGTGAGGTTTCTCTCCACTCTGTCAGCCTCTCCATCTGGGGGTCCTCCCACAGTTGTTGGTCCTCCTGCCGCTGTTGGTCCTGCCTCTGGTTGAGGACGATGTCGAGTCCTGGCAAAGTCTGTTGGTCGAACATGCCCCACATTTGTACAATAATAGATTCACAAGTTAGTACTCTATACACACATAAAAAGGATATATATGAAAATTAAAAATTTCATAAACTTTAAAATATATGTTACCTATCTCGCCATGCTCCTCACCAGGAGGCATAGACATGTTTGGGTCTTTGATGAAGCTGATCCCTGCATAGGGTTAATTCTCGATCATCGGGATCTGACTGTGGTGAACCTGCTGGTTCACTATGTAAATATCCAATATAAATAGGACAATACACAATAATCCATTTAAGGATAGTAAATATATTTAATAATAATTGTATAAGAATGAATAAGATGATTACAAATAAGGAATGAGGGCTTGTATATATATCCCACACAAGGGTGCCATTTCATAAGAGACATGACCTTTCATATGTCATGTCTCTTCATAATTAATTATTACTTATTACTTATTTATATTTACATATTATATATATTTATGTTTGTTACATTTCCTTCCCCTTAGAAATGCTTTGTCATCAAAGCATGTTTATGGAGAGGCTTACTTCTTCATTTTGGCTTGCAATGTCTTCGCATGACTCTATGTTTTTGGTGTTGTTAATATTGATGGTACCAGACAATATGAGTGAAGAAGAGTTGAGCAGAACTGTCGAGTTATGAAAGAGTCTGCCCACCCTAGTTCGATCTTCTGTGAAACTAGGTGTTTATAGGGTTCTTGTTTTGGATAATATTGATATTCTATTTGGTTAATATATCTACTCTAATGATTTGAATGTCGAGAGGGAGTTCTCATAACATGATTTCCCCTTATCATACTTGTAGCATTTTCTTCTTTTGACTTTGATATATGATTTTCTTCATGCGACGACGTTGCCTTGATAATGGTTGAATTTTGATTAGTAATTTTACCTGGATCTTTCATCGTTTGTACTCCAACATATTTATATGTTTTTTCTTCAACTGGATTGGCATCTTCTTGAGCTTTAATGTCTGTATTTTCAAGTTTCTCTTCTTTTAATTTTCCTATTTGTTCTAGTAGCTCATGATTGAGGCTTTTCAAACATGATTTTTCTTCATTTTTTTTTCTGATAGGTTTTTCTCGCGTTCTTGATTCTCTTGTTCCAACTTCTGAACATATTGTTTTCAAACCTTTGACTTCTTGATCTGTGTAAGTAGTTTTTTATTGTGTTCTTTTAAATGAGAAATTTCTTCGCTTTTATCCTTGATAACTTGGTCAAATTCTTTTTCCATTCTTTTCATTTCTTTTTTATTTTCTTGAAGTATCACTTCTGAGATATCGTTAAAGTCTTCTGGTGTTACGAAATCTAGTTCCGATGTGGTGTCTTGTAATCTTATCATTTTCTCTTTATAGGGGAATGTTACAATTTTTTTCTCCATGTTTAGTATGAAGGTACCTAGATTTTTAAACCAGGGTAACCAGATGATGATGTCAACTTCTTCTTGATACATAGTTGTAACATAGAATTGAGATGTGTACTCATATTCATCAATCACCACTTGTAACTCCTTAATTCGAGAATAATCTTCCTTTTTAATTATATTCGTCTCTGGAATTACTAATTGATTTTCCAAATTGATATTCATGTAATTTGCATGATAGTCCAATCTAATAACAATGTTTACTTTTCTTCCTTGAATATTTCCCTTTAATGTCAAAAATCCACAACATACGATTGGACAACCTTCAAAAGTAAATATTTTTTTCCCCTTGTTATTAGGATCGATTTGATTTTGTCGATAATTTACGATAAAATTATATTATGAGTAACCTTCTTTATTCACTTGAACTTCAAATCCCCTTTTTAACTTAGTGATGGAAAGACTTAAACTGGTTGTTTTATATTAATATCCACCTTTAAACCTTGTATAATCTTTCACTTCTTGTTGATGTATATATATATATATATATATATATATATATATATATATATATATATATATATATATATATATATATATATATATATATATATATATATATATATATATATATATATATATTAACTTTAGATAACTTTTAATAACACTCCCTTTTAACTTTTTCTCTTTTTTTGTTTAGTATAATTATTATATATGTATTATTATAAATTATAATAATTATAATGTAGATTAATAATAATTATAATAAATTAATTCTACTATATGTAAAATCGTGGGGGTATGTCGATTGGGTGAGATTTTTAAATGGTGTATGGGAGATAGGGAAAATGGGGACACGGGTTGTCTAGACTGGGGTACAGGGAGACGGTTGTCGAGGACAGGGTTTGGACAGTTGACGCAGGGATGTTATGGGAGTTTAGACATGGGAACGGGGAGGGTGTTACGGAGGATGGTGTGTGGTGATGTGGGGGAATGGTGTTACAGAGTTGTCGGGTAGTGAGTTGGAAAGGTGAGAGGGTCCGCGGGGGGTTGTGTGGTCACGGGTATTGGGGGAGGGTGGGAAGGGGGGGTGTGGGTTGTGGTGTGTCAGAGTGTGTGGGGGAATGGAGTGTATAGGGGCGAGGAGTGAGTGGGGACGGGTTACGGTAGTTTAGGAGTGGGTGGTAGTGGGGGGGTTACGTGGGGAGGGTTTTTGGTAATGGTTGCGGGGACAACGGGGGAGGTCTACATGAGAGGTGAGAGTGCAACATGAGGTCTGGGTAGTGCACTTAATTTTATTTATTTATTTATTTTTATTTTTTATTTAATTTTTAATTTTTAATGTTTACATTAGGTGGCAACGGAATGTCTTTTCTGCATAAAATTTAAAATGGAAAAAATTCGGTGTGGTCAATGACCTGGAAAAAATCAGAGAAACTATGAATGAGGTAGGTTGGCCAAAAGTCGGTTCAGACAAGGTCTGATAAAGAGACTAGCCAAAGGCCGGGATCAGAAAAACAAACCTCTGATACCACAGTGGTGAACCTACTGGTTCACTATGTAAATATCCAATATAAATAGGACAGTACACAATAATCCATTTAAGGATAGTAAATATGTTTAATAATAATTGTATAAGAATGAATAAGATGATTACAAATGAGGAATGAGGGCTTGTATATATATCCCGCATAGGGGTGCCCTTTCATAAGAGACATGAACTTTCATATGTCATGTCTCTTCATAATTAATTATTACATATTAGTTATTTATATTTACATATTATATATATTTATGTTTGTTACACTAACACTCCCACTAGTCAAAAAACTTGTCATTGAAGGCCTCTATAGTCCTCCCTCCACCCTATCTAGGTATCAAAGATGCCCACCTTCTCACTACTGGGAAGGAGGCTAAATGCCCCCGTACTGTCTCTCTGGGACTAAGACTGGGCACCCTCTCAAAGAAGAAGGATCATATAATAATACAAAACCTGAAGTTCTTGTTGGTACGTCGCTGACACTCTGTAAGTTGTCTCTTCATGCATACAAGCATGCTTGTACTCTAGTAAAAAATGGTTGCCTACAAGCACTAAATGGCACAATGCATATGTGTGCATGAGGCCCAATGAAGTGTCGCGGATCTAGTAATCCACTCGATCAGAAGCAGGATCACCCATAAGGAGAGGTTGGCGATCTTGTGGATTGACACTTGAGAACCTACTTTCTCAGTGTCAGCCTCGCAGTACATGCTGATGTAATCCTTGATGTTGAAAGGCCCTGGAGGAAAAGTGTTGTCTGGTTCCCCTCTTCTCGAGAGGCCAGTCAAAAAATATATATCCTCTGTGGTTGGGGTCAGTGATTGACCCTACAACATAAATGCTTCAACATCAGGATGCCAGTACTCCATAAGAGCATTGAGCAACCTCGGTTGTGCCCTCATAAATGGACACTGGAAGAACTTCCATAATCCACACTGTTTCAGTGCATTGATGGCCATAGGGTCTTCCTTGACCAATATGTTGAGATCCTCATGCTCTCTCTCCCTCCATTGAACATATATCATGTTACATGACAAAAGTGGAGAGGAGCTAGTGCTTTCTTTTTTATTTTTTCAAGGTAAAGGAGGGTGTACGTGGGTCTGCCCTTTTTACAAGAGCGTGCCCCCTGGAAACTAAAAATTAAACTATAAAGGAGAAATTGAAATGAAAGAATATGTGTTTTGTACTTACTTGGTCCAAACAGAAGGTCATTTCGTCCACTGTAGCTCCCAAAATACACTCTTTTAACAAAGGGTTTTTTTGACCTTTTGGTTAATTTCCAATTTGCAATGGTAAAAATGAGTTGTCCACCTCTATTTATAGACTTTTTTGGCACTTTTTGACCCTTTTTTGTCCCCTTTGTCATTTTTCCTGGCTTGGTAGTTACTTGAATTCACATCTGAGTTATCTATTGTTCGTTCCGGTACTCTTCTCCTTTCAGTTTGGTGATTTTTTGGGATTGGTTACATTTTTTGACATCCTTTGGTAAAAGTCATTTTTTCCAACTTTTTGCATATAAGTTAGGTTTTCATCCCTACTTTATGCATCTCATTGTGTTTTCCTCTTTACCATAGGATCGACTCCACCGAAGTGCAACACAGAACCTTCATTGTTGTTTTAGAAGTGTCGTAATTAGGTGGTAGAGCCTACCCTTACATGGATGCCCTAGGTAGATCATTTGCTGCATTTTTGGCATCCATGCTATCAATTGTGACTATAGGATTGGGATTCCTTGTTAGTCCTGTCATGATTACATAATGAAGCCTCATTTTTTTGTTCATCATCATCCTAGGCCTTACCCTCGGGACTCCCTAATGAGCATGCTTTGTTGTCTTTCAAGCTCGCTTTAAAATTCGAAAGCAGCATCCAACGAGACTGTATTTATTATTTTTGATCTCGTCTGGATTACTTGAGAAAAGTATCCCCCTAGAGTCTTCTTTAAATCCTTTTCAGACTCTCTAAAAATGAAAATATTTCCAAGCGATCTTGTTTCCCTTCACGCTCACCAAACTTAAATTTGAAGGCACATCTGTCTGGCGATAGTTTACCCCTTTTTCGGTCTGGATGGCTAATTTTATGAATAAAGGTATGCTCTAGGAACTTCGGTTTGCTAGAAGAGTATTCTTAGGCGTGAGTTTAACCCTTTTTCGGGCCCGAGGGACTAAATCTTCAAAAAAGGAACATTCTCCTTGGTTTTGGTTTATCACCTTTTTCAGACCTTGGAGATTACATACGAAAAAGGAACCCCCTCAAAGTCCATAGTTAAGCTCTTTTCAGACTCACTAAAATTGAAAATATTGTTGAGTGACCTTGTTCCTTCACACTCATTAAATTGGTCCAGAAGAACATCTACTTTCATGATTTTAACCCTTTTTCCAACTAGTAGATTATAGCGGAAAAAGGTACACCTCAGGAGATTCATCTCGCTGAGAGATTTCTTCTCAGTTAATTTTATGCTTTTTTGGGCAAAGGAGACTAAACTCAGAAAAAGGTTGAGAGTCCATATAAGTTAAGCTATTTGCAGACTCCTCAAAATTGAAAAGATTTTCGAGTGATCTTGTCTTTGTCACACTCGTTAAAATGGTTTTGAAAAGACGTATTTTTGGTGCAAGTTTAACCCTTTTTCGAACCAACTAGACTAACTCCAAAAAAAGTACTCCTTGGAGTCTTCTTTTGCATTTTTTCAGACTCTCTAAACGTGAAAAAAATACCGAGCTTACCTTCTCTGGGATCGTAAAAATTTACATAGAAGGGGTCTCCTTCTATCATTCTTATTCGCATTACAGGTCTCATCTTTGCGTATTTGGCCTGTTATCGCACAATTTGTACTTTCCCGAAATCCAAAGGCAAGTGGATGGTAAATTGGCGTAACAAGAGGTTGTCCTATCACCGTCACCTAAATAAGACACCTCTTTCTCTTTATGGGTGAAATCCTGGGGGAGACGTCATCGGTGACCTGGGGGTTTGAGAAGGAAAGGGTAATGGTATCAAGAAAATTTGTCCCCTCTCACAACTCACACCGATTAGAAAGTCCCAAAGGTTTTAACAATATGAAGCAAAGATATGCTTAAGTGTACCTGCCCATAACAAGACAACAACAAAACACTATTTTGCAAGTAAGAATTGATGTTAGTGCTTCGTAAAACCTTAGACTTTCAATAAAATCAATAAGTTGATATAAGATGAAGCAAACCGAACTTTATAACATAAATGTACATATGATAGATTCACAATTTATTCCTTTAAACAAGCTTCAAAATGACCCAAAATGGTAACCTAATATTAGCAATATGCTATCACTTGTCAGAAGCTAAGAAGGCAATGTAAAAATCAACTTTAACAATTGATTTTAAGAGCTTTTATTGCTGCAATATATGGCTGTAGATTATTTTTGTAACATCAACAAGAATGTTAGTAGATTAGTCTAATCTAGGGTTAGGAAAAGTTAACAAATAGCTTGAGGTAAATGACTTGAGGTTTTTTTCATCAATCAACCAAGTATGAGGTATAAACCAATGTTTTTAGGGATAATGGAGTCAGTTTTTGCAGCAAAAATCTTGAAGGAAACAAATGATAATGTGTGAGCTAGAGACTAGAGGGAAATTGATTGAGGTGTTGGTAACCCAAGGCCTCAATCACCAAACCCTAGAAGGAAAACAACTACTAGGAAGTAGGTAACCCTAGGCCCTAGCGGTTTTCCTTCTTCTTTAGCTCAAGCTTGAGATAAATAAAGCCTTGATGAAGTAATGGTGTTAGAGTGCTACAAGGGTAGGGCTCTAGAACATGATTCAATGGCTAAGTCTTCTAGCAAACTCTAGTAGGTGGATAGATATTGAGATAAGGACAATAACATGTGCTTAATCTCCTAGGGTTTTACACTAGCAATTTCATGATATTAGTAAATGAAAAGTAAAAAATACTATAACCATTCAAAAGAAAGAAGAATTACAGATTTTCACTTACATTCACCAAGAATAATCTAGCAATATTCCCTAGTTGAAAACTTTCCACCAATAAAATGCCAAAATACAGCAAGACAAGCCTCCTCCAAGAGTTGCACACCACTTAATTTCAGCCAATAAGCCTTAAAGAGGCTGAATTTCATACCTCACTTGTGTGGGTGAAAGAATGATGATAAAATACAAGGGATTAATCCCTTATTTATACAATCCAAATGACCTTTAATTACAAAATTAGGTCAAAAAGGTCGACATGGGAAGTTCCATCAAATATCCAGTTTTTTACATAAATTTGACAAATTAAACCCTAAAACATGCAAAAGAGGTGACGTCATTCCATTCTAGGGTGACGTTGGGCCTTCTAGGTGAGACGTTGGCCTCCAAGAGTAAAACGTTATTCCTGCCAAGGCCTCTGGATCATGCCACACATACCACTTGGAAAACAACTGCCTCCATCATTTCCATCTGACACTGGGTGACATCAAGGGTCATAGAGGTGACGTCATGGGCCTTACAAAGCCAACATTCAAGGGGAAATGAAAGACCCCCTGAGTCCAGGCCTACCAAGTTGTGTCTGGTGGAACGTCCTCCTCTCTCTCCAGTGCAAGCCTCTGGTATATGTCTGACCCTAGCTGGGGTCTCAACATCCATCTGGTGGGATTTCATCCCTATGGATTTTCGAGCTAATCATCTCCCCATATGTACATGTCTATCGAGCGTGGTCCCACAACAACAAAAACTACGCCCTCCAATGGGCTCATAAGTGACATGGATCATAGAAATTTCAATCACATCCAATAATCAAGCTACCCAAACATGTACATAAAACCCCCTTTTCTCAGACAAGTGCTCAAAGACATTATGCTATTCTACAAGCCAAGTTTGGAGAGGATTCAAGGACATCCTATTAGGCCAATTCTCCTTAGGTGTGGGGTGTTTCAAGGTGAAAACCAATCTAGGTCATGTGAGTGCATGCGATGGTGTGGGGATGTTTGGGAAAGGGGTGCAATGATGACAGGGAAATGTAGGTCTTACCTGTGGGTGCCTCTAAAGAGGGTGAGTTGCACCTTGTCATGGATGCAAATGTTTCCCATCCCATTCAATGCGTTTTTATTTTTTTATCTTATTTATTTTTATTTCAAGAGAATAGTTGGAGGCCATTTCCCTGGCATGGTGACCAATGGTGACAACATTACCCACAAGCATTTCACGGAGATGAGAAAGTTGGCTCGTGATGAGACCCCCTTTCTCTTGGCTATGCCACCAAGAGGCACTACCCTCATGTGGTGACCAGATGAATAGTAGTGTCATACCACTACATGCCCATGGACCTAGTAGGCTAGCTCGTGATGAGACCCCCTATCCACCAACTAGGTCTTGATTTTTATCTTTTAATGGGTCCCCCTTTTTTCTTTCCGAGAATCCCTTTATTTATTTCTCAAGGATCCTTGGACTAAGCATCTCAAGGTTTGATATTTTGGATTTTAACCTTTTCCACCTACTTTTACCCTCTAGGCCTTTATCCCCTTCTTCCCATAAGGCAAGGTACAACCCTTTACTAGCTTGTCAACCCCAAAGTGAGTTACCACTAGGTAGGTTTATGAAAGGTCATCATCCATTCCTATCATACTTATCACTTTTCATTATCTTCTAGCTCATATTTCCCCTACATTGGTTCGAGCATTGGGTTTTCCAAGATAGTAAAGGGTTGTACCTTGCCTTGGGGAAAGAAGGGGCTAAAGGCCCGGAGGGTAAAAGTATATGAAAAAAGTTAAAATCCAAAAGATCAAACCTTAAGATGATTCACTGAGGGATCCACGAGAAAGCAATAAAGGGATTCTCAACAAGAAAAAAGGGGGACCCATAAAAAGATAAAACTCAAGACCTAGTTGGTGGATAGGGGGTATCATCATGAGCCAACCTATTAGGTCCATGGGCATGTAGCAGTATGAAACTACTATTCATCTGGTCACCATGCCAGGGTAGTGGATCTTGGTGGCATAACCAATATAAAGGGGGTCTCATCATGAGCCAATCTTCTCATCTCCATGAAATGCTTATGGGTAACATTGTCACCATTGGTCACCATGCTAGGGCAGTGTCCCCCAACTATTCTCTTGAAAGAAAAATCAATAAGATAAAAATTAAAGGAATTGAATGGGATAGGAAACATTTTCATCCATGACAAGGTGCAACTCACCCTCTTTAGAGGCACCCACAGACCTATGTTTCCCTATCATCAGTGTACCCCTTGCCCAAACATCCTCACACCATCTCATGCACTCAAATGACGTAGATTGGTATTCACCTAGAAACACCCCACACCTAAGGATAATTGGCTCAATAGCATGTCCTTGAACCCTCTCCAAACCTGGCTTGTAGAATAACATAATGTCTTTGAGCACTTGTTTGGGAAAGGGGGGTTTTAAGCACGTGTATGGGTAACTTGATTGTTGGATTTGATTGACATTGCTATGATCCATGTGAATTATGAGCCCCTCGAAGGGAATACTTGTTGTTGTTGTAGGACCATGCCCGATGGATAGGTTCATATGGGGAGACGATTAGATCAGACCTCCATAGGGTTGAAAGCCCACCAGATGGATGTTGAGACCCTAGCTAGGGGCAGACATATACCAGAGGCTTGCACCAGAGAGAGAGGAGGACGTTCCACTAGAGACAACTTGGCAGGCTTGGACCCAGGGGGTTCTTTCTTTTCCCCTTGAACTTTACCCTTGGAAGGCCCATGACGTCACCTCTATGACCCTTGATGTCACCCAACGTCAGATGGACACGATGGAGGCAATTGTGTGCCAAGTGGTACGTGTGGCATGATCCAAAGGCCTTGGAGGGCCTGACGTTTTTCTCTTAGAGGACAATGTCTCACCTAGGAGGCCCAACGTCACCCTAGAAGGGCATGACATCACCTCTTTTTCATGTTTTAGGGTTTAATTTGTCAAATTTATGTAAAAAACTGGATATTTGATGCAACTTGCCATGTTGACCTTTTTGACCTAATTTTGTAATTAAAGGTCATTTGGATTGTATAAATAAGGGATTAATCCCTTGTATTTTATCATCATTCTTTCACTCACACAAGTGAGGTCTGAAATTCGGCCTCTTCATGGCTTATTGGCTGAAATTAAGTGGTGCACAACTCTTGGAGGAGGCTTGTCTTGGTGTATTTTGGCATTTTCTTGGTGGAAAATTTTCAACTAGGGCATTTTGCTAGATTATTCTTGGTGAATGTAAGTGAAAATCACAATTATTATTTCTTTTGAATGGTTATAGTATTTTTTACTTTTCATTTACAAAGATCATGAAATTGCTAGTGTAAAACCCTAGGAGATTAAGCACATGTTATTGTCCTTATCTCAATAGCTATACACTTGCTAGATTTTTCTAGAAGACTTAGCCATTGAATCATGTGCTATAGCCCTAACCTTGTAGCACTCTAACACCATTGCTTCATCAAGCCTTTATTTATCTCAAGCTTGAGCTAAAGAAGAAGGAAAACCACTAGGGCCTAGGGTTACCTACTTCCTAGTAGTCATTTTCCTTCTAGGGTTTGGTGATTGAGGCCTTGGGTTACCAAAACCTCAACCACTTTCCCTCTAGTCTCTAGCTCACACATTATCATTTGTTTCCTTCAAGATTGTTTATGCAAAAGGTGACTCCATTATCCCTAATACATGATGTATACCTCATACTTGGTTGATTGATGAAAACAACCCTCAAATCATTTACCTCAAGTTATTTGCTAACTTTTCCTAACCCTAGATTAGACTAATCTACTAAAATTCTTGTTGTTGTTACAAAATTAAGCTAGATCCATATATTGCAGTAGTAAAAGCTCTTAAAAGCGATTGTTACATTTGATTTTTACATTGCCTTCTTAGCTTCTGACAAGTGCTAGCATATTGATAATATTAGGTTACCATTTTGGGTCATTTTGAAGCTTGTTTAAAGGCATAAATTGTGAAGCTATCATCATATATACATTGATGTTATAAATTTATGTTTTCTTCATCTTATATCAACTTATTTCTTTTATTGAAAGTCCAAGGTTTTACGAAGCACTAACATCAATTTTTACTTGCAAAATAGTGTTTTCTTGTTGTCTTGTTTTGGGCAGGTACACTTAATCATATCTTTGCTTCATATTGTTAAAACCTTTGGGAATTTTTGATCGGTGTGACATGTGAGAGGGGAAAATTTTTCTTGATACCATTACCCTTGCCTTCTCAAACTCTCAGGTCATCGGGGACGTCTCCCCTGGGCTTTCACCCCTAAAGAGAAACATGTATCTTATTTAGGTGATAGTGATAGGACAACCTCATGTTACGCCAATTTACCATCCAATTGCCTTTGGCTTTTGGAAAAGTACAAATTGCACGATAACATTTTGGCACCGTTTTCGGGGAACACTAAGTCAATTCTCCTCAAAGACGACACTTTTTCGGTAATCCTTTCTCAAAAGCCTTTACTTTACAAAGCTTACTTGGCGACTCCACTGAGGGTGATCCCCTCATCCCTTTGATAGTTTCAAGAAAATTATCCGGCGACTCCACTAATGAAAAAATAACCATGACTTCTCAATGGGACCCGAGAAATTTCAAACCTTTAGACATGAGTAAAATCCCAAGATACCCCAGGAAAATGCCCCCTAAGTATGAAAAATGGCTCCCTATATTCATTGGTAGTGATGGAGCTAGAGCCGACTTTCACATGGGTGATTTTTGGGATTTCTTTCAACTCCACCCTATTAGTAATGATGCAAAATATTTGGCAATGAAACTCTTCTCTACCACCTTTCATGGAAATGCTAGGAAATGGTATGACAACCTCCTTGATGCTAGCATCACATATATGGACCAATTGGAAGAAACCTTTCTCAAAATATGGGGTATTAAGTTGGAAGACATCCCAATACTAATAAAAAGAGTCGAGCATATAAAGAAAACTGAGAATGAGACTATCATACAGTTCCAGGATAGGTTTGAGCACCTGCTATTTAGAATTCATGGAAGCCATCATCCTGAAGACAAGTACCTCGTTTATCTCTATCCCAATGCACTCTTAGTGCATTTAGGGTTTCCCCTCAGTAAAAGGGGCCCAAGAACACTCCATGAAGCTCATGACATGGCTAGAGAAATCGAGGCAAATATCTCCTTTACTGATGATTTCCATGAATAAGGGGAACAAATCATCAACCAACAAGAGGCTAAGGAGAAGGATTCTAATGAGGTTTTCCAATCCCAGAAGGAAGAGAAAATGATTACTCATTCTTCTGCTAAGAATAATGAAGACATGGTTGAGGAGCTAGAACCTCAGGATATCAAACACGATGATGAAGTATTGATGTGTGTTCCTCCCTCTAATGAATCCATCCAAAATCCCATTTTTCCTGCACAAGAAGAAGAGGATGAGGTTAGTCACTTTCCTTTTCAGGTTATTGATAATACCTTATTCTATGATTCAAAGAATGAAGAAGAAATGGAACCCTTGGACAATCTAGATCCCATGTATTATAAAGTTGAAGCAAGTCTTCCATTTGATGAAGTTATCAAAATTCTTGAAGCTCCTGCACAGGAAGAAGTAAGCACGATGAGTTATTTCCCTTTCCAAATTTTTGATGATGCTTTTTTTTATGATTTGGAAAGTGAAGAGGCACTAGAGGAGCCCTTGGATGCATCCTTCATGTTATGATAAAGGTAGTGACATTGTTGATAATATTGATGAGTTCATACATGTTGGAAGGCATAAGTGGGATGTAATTGGTTCTAATGAGGATCCCATTTACGACATTGAGGGTCATTTCCAAAAGTTGCCTTTACAACTATCATATGAGGTTACTAAATTTGACATTAGGCAACAAGGAGATGATATGATTATAAACCTTTTTTAGACACCCAATGATGACCTGGTAATATGTTCTCCTAATGATTTTCAGCCATACCTTGAGGATTTTGATGAATATTCCATTGAGCACTTTGATTTACTCTATTGTAACGCCCCATATTTTGGCCTTAGGTAGTTATAACTCTAATTTTTCTCTTCTTAGTAATTCATTTCTTAGGAACTATTGGACTCGATAATGTTGATATAGACATGTGACAAGTGTACATCTGGACCTATTTATGTGTTGCATAATATTATTTTACTATTATATGTTCATGATGATGATCACTATGTGATTTGGTTACACGTGCAAATTTAATTGTGGAATTTTAGTGCAATGGATTCAATGTAAAATTATGTTGTGGATGTATAATAGATGTGAGGCATGTTGTAAATAAGCACGCATTACCTAATTGAATGTCAATACAAATATGGATGATCATATGAAATCTATGGTGTAAATGCATGGATACGATTATTGGTGAACTAACCTAAAGGTCGAGAAACTATGTAATAACCAAATCACTATAGTGTTGAGGTAACTTGGATGTCGTAGACATAAAAAACATAGAGTATGCTATAAGTTGTACTTATGATTTAAGTTATGATTTCAAATATTGATATGATTTATGGTAAGTGTGATTTTGACAGGATGCACAACTTTCCCAGAGTGGTTGTTTGATGACGTGACTCTAAGAACAATAGTTGCATAGTATGGCTTGATGTAGGGCATTGACCCTAGTTCTATGAGGAGGGGTGGAGGCATTGCCCATCGTTTATCCTCTGAAACCTAGAGTCGTGGGAGGGTTGTGTAAAGTCACGCTCCCCTAGATGTGTGATGACGACTGCTAGTTTCCTCTTGGGGAAGCTTGGTCGATATGTATGGCACTTCCACTTATGGGTTCTATCTAGAGTTAGGTCAATATAGTTGACGCTCCACCTTAGTCCAACAGAGGAAATGATAGGATGGAAGATGGAAGTAGGTTAGGAAGGAAGGATGCTTTCGATGTTAGCTCAGAATACTGATTAGGGATTAGATATGCCACTATTGTTTACTCACTTGGTTCCTACCGTGTTTAAAACCCTCTTTTGATTTCCTATTGATATTTTAAGTGCAATAATGAGTTATTGATTAATTGGTGTAATTGTGTTCATTAAGATTATTAAATGATGCATTACTTGATTTGTTGTCCTACATGTCTTGGTGTGATCATATAGGCACTATGCACTAGAGGAAATGGTTTGTATATCGTTAGTACTGCATGAGATATGTGTCCGCTAGCTACCACACATACCCTACACATGTACACTAGTACAATTAATTAATGTACTAATTATTAAAGTAGATTATTAACTATTTGATTAAATGTTTATTGATTATGTAAATTATATTGCATACAAAATATATAGAAGCATTAAATACCTTCTTTGACTTTGATTGATGGTTGGTATGATGAATTAAATGTGCATGGTGGGTTGTCATGTACATTTTGGGGAAAATTGTGAAATTGCATTTATTAGCTAGCATGAGAAGAAAGACTTTGCATTTTATTTATTGTTGTTTAATGCAAGTTATTTATATTTTTGTTTTATCTTATTCTTTTCCCAAAAATCTAGATAAGGGAGGTTGATGGATAATAATGAGGGTGGTTGAGGAGACTTGGGGAAGGGTGTATGGAAACTTGATAAATAGGGAGAATAAGTGGCGAGGAAGGGGATGGACAAGTTTGAGCATGATGAGAGGTTGTGAAATCTTTGGAAGATATATTTCTTATGATGGGTTTATTTGAGCATTTGTGCTTTGTTGTTCTCGGAGTCACGGGCACGAAGGGCCAAGAAACCGAAAGGTTTTTTGGAGCTAGAAAGCTGACTAGGCTCCTAGTTGGCTGGGAGGATTTCATTGTTTCACTTTGGGAAAGTGGGAAAATAATGGTTGGAAGCTTATTCCTACTAATAGCAAAGCTACATTGCAGTTGATGAGCTTCAACCAACCATGGAGGCGTTATTTTCATTGGTATTTTGTTGTACTTCTATTTTAAGTTTTAAATATTAGAGTTAACATATTACTTAATTCATCATGTTATTTACAGATATCATTGAGAAAATGTAAAAGAGTTGTAGAAATGAAAATCAATGAAATTATGTTAAATCAAAGTTGTTAATGTATATGTATTTAATGAGTGACTAATTGCCTAACATCCTAGATGGGTGTTACATTTGGTATTGGAGCATAGGCTCAAATGCTAGGGCCAAAAGGGCCATCATCCTCATTTGGACTACTCTTAATAGATATTCAGATTCAATTTTGAAATATTTAACATTTCTTCCATCCGAACAACCAGATAAAATTTCAACATTTAGTACTATGTAGCAATTATGTTCACATATTTAGAATGAAAAACCTTAATCAAGACAACATATCCATGGTTTCCTTTTTACTCCCTTATGATGACCATTGTTATTTGTATAGAACATTCCAAAATAAAAACTCTCGAAATATTCCAAGTGAATTTGAATCATATTCAAAGTATGATGATTTTATTTATGTCAATATGGTGTACTAGAGTTCTATTCCCACATTTAGAACCTTTAACACATTTAGAACCATCTTAAAGGGACCTGTATTCCCATGATTAATTTACCTCGTTGACGGAATGTACATTCATTTACTTTTTCTCGCTAACACACCGTAACAATGATACATATTGTAATTATTGAACCAAAAAAAATTGATATGCATTATGGTTACAAGTCAAAATAAAATATGAAATTAACTATATTGCACATAAATAGAAAATGCATAGAATTTCATTCAATGATGTGTTGAATCTGAGGCTTCTTCATTCACAACATCTAGGATTTCACTTATCTTTGAATATACTTCAAGTATTGTGTTGTTATGAAAGAAAGAGAATAGACAGAAGGACCATTGGCCAACAATACTCAGGAGTGTGTGGAAATGAGATGAAGGGGTTGGTTGTTCAACTAGGATATATTGTCAAGTATCCATATTGACTAGTTGTGGGAAATTGGTTAAAAGTGGCTATGGTCTACCGGGATCTCGATCTCATATAGGCGATAATTAATCTTTCACGGGGTGGAACTAAAAATCTCTCTCAATATTAAGAGATTCTTTGAAAAGAGAAACAAAGTTGAACTCCGACAGAGGTCTTTTCATGGCCAGAAATAGTCAAAAATGTGTTGTAGGAAAGGAAAATATGAAGGAGAGAAATCCATTCACCTTAACTACCCTTCCTCTTGCTTTCATCATGCACTTGTAAATGTGCCAATATAAATAGAGACAGTTCAAGATCGCTACCCATTATTTTGATTTTTTTTCAAAATAAGTGCCTTTATCTGTATGGGAAATTTTATGCTAAAAGATCCCATCTGTTCCCAGTCTTTCCCAAAATTCTATTATATTGAACCAACAAAAGTCAATTTACGAGTTATTCCAAAAGTTGTTTCATATATCGATTCTGTCCAGAAATGTATTCTCAAGCCAACCAGCTCGGATGCTAAAAATGGAAAAGGTTATCCCCAACCCCAAAGCTTGAATGAATTTTGGCACTTAACCTATATTCTAGTGTCCTCTCTTCGCTTCACCCATCCATACATAACATAGATAGGCACAACGTCCAAAAATACAAACAGGGAAAGAAAAACCATTGACATTCAGAACCAGATTGATTAGTGGAAACCTAAAAATGATGATCACAACGTTGAAGAGAGGGATGAACTCCTCGTTGCGTCCATAAAGATGAAAATTGACGGCAATTCTAACTATTATTGAATCATCTATTTGAAAATTCCAATGATATCGAAACTATGAGGATGACAATATTAATATTAATAGAAATTAAAGACTTTCGTCGAGAGACCTATTGAGGTGTCATTTATGAAAAAACTTGACATGTTGGCATGTAATAAATTGAGCATTAAATATATGTGTACGTGCCCAAAGGCATGTTGAGAGAAATCAATGGAGGTTAATATGTTGTGTGAGGATATTATCAAAATACCAAAGGAGTTGTGTTGAGAGACGTGTTGATGTGTGGTTTATGACAGAACTTAATACGTTGGTGTGTATTAAATTGAACATTAAGAGATAGGTGTACCAGAGTTATTGTTTCAGCTGGCATGACTTTGTCATGAACACCCTAATAATTCTTGAAATGACAAGCTATCAATTTCACTATCTATGTTCACCAAAACTCCCTCATGTGTAACCAATATATATATATATATATATATATATATATATATCTATATATATATATATTATCCGAAAGTTTCTCATTTCCATCAAATATACATCTACTAGGATCGAAGCTGCATCTAGATCCAATTTTAACTCATTCCCACTGACGAGAATTTTCTCCAGAGCCAAGGCTCTTCATATGCAGTGAAATATTGAGATTATTTTTCTCTTTTAGGACATAGCCGATAATAGAATCCAAACCCTGCAAGGTGTTTTCATGAGCCTCATAATTTCTGGTGATTTGAGGTTTGTTGTAGAGATAGAAGGGCCTCCTCTCCACCGTATCAATGACATGTTTCAATCTCACGCCCTCATAGTACATGAATATGTCCATGTTCTTTGTGAATCAATGCTAGAGTGTCCTAGATGACACCTTCATCATCTTCCATCCCTTTACTTTACTAACATCCTAAAAACTTGATTTTAGTTGTAGTCCTCCTGTACAACATGTTCATCATAGAACTGTATATGTGGCATCTCTCAACAAATTCTATTATGTTTGGATATATTGATTTCTGATAGTGTTGAAGAGAATTTCTTATCTTTTCTTAATTTCTTGTTATAAGATATATTTTGAATATAACCAGTCGTTGATATAACCCCTTTCATTCTATTGTGATGTTTCCTGTTAGGCTGATTCATAATCCATGTTTCCCCTATGGGCGGGCCTATTATTTTCATTTTGTGTCTATGGAAAGATATCGTTTCATTTGAGCTAGAGAGAAGCATATGATATCTATTTGAACTTATGTCATGGAGTTATTGAATTTTCTTTGTTTAATAGAGGATGGATTCAGACTTAAATTCTTGTTTATGAATTCATATTAGTTAGTCAAATAGACTAACTAGTTTTATTAGCTTATTGAATATGATGAATGATTGAGCATTACAATGATTTTGATCCATTTTCCTGGAAAGTATGTGTACCACAGGAGTTGATGTCGAAATTGTTTTATGTTTATAATTATTTCAGGTCTTTTAGTACACTATTGTTTTAAGCCCATTTGGGCTTGATCATTATGCCGGGGCACTGAACTACAAGTTTGCCGATTCTTTACTAGATGTTGTGCACATTAAGCTTCTGCAAGCATTGTGCACGTTAAGATTCTACAAGCATTGGGGAGGCTTCTTTATTCCATTTCTTGAAAAGAGAGTTTTTCTGCTACAACTGTGGCTAGATGAAGCAACAATTAGATGTTTAAGGAAACTACTTCAAGCCCTTTATCTTCAATATAATCCAACTTGCCCTTAGAAACAACTTTGTATATCGAAAAGCCTACCCACATCAATGATTCCATACGCTTTACCTGGGCATCAATAATTTGTCTTCTTCGACCATCCCATAATTATTTACGTAGGTAGTTGAGGTTCAACCTATAATTCAGTGCCCAATTCATATATTTCTTTGTTTTCTTTTTACAAATGAAGGTCAAAGTTGTTAATAGAAATATAAATAAATACATGTAATAAAAAAAAAATCACGTCAAAGATGTTATGGATGTTACCCATGCTTTATTGCAGAGTGTTATTGTAGAACGATAAAGATATTACCTGATATTACCCCTTCTTTTATTGGGGAGATTAAATAACATGGAGTCGTAAGCTTGTTGATATTAAACAAGGCTACATGGCAGCATATACCTGCCGCTATGCAAGAATTTATAATGATTAAATGGAAAAGGGTGAATACCAGATATATGCTGCTCTATGGAGGTCTAGTTCATTCAAATCTAGATGGATCAAATTTATGCAAATAGCTGAAATATTCAGTTATTTGTTGCTCTATGGAGGTCCAATTCATTCGAATTTTGATGGATCAAATTTATGCAAATAGCTGAAATATTCATATTTCCTATAGGTTGAGTTCACATTCCAAGATAACTTGTCAGTTGTGAAATTTTCCAACTTTTTGTATGTTTCAAGCATCACATAAACATAAATAACCCTCAGACAAGAATTCCCTATCAAGTGTATTTGTGGCTAAATGCACGAATAGCAAAAAACAGGTTTGTTACTTGAATCCATTCTATTTAGAACCTTAACATATTTGCTATAAATATTTATTATACATGATTGTTTAGGAACATAAACTTCACGTCTGATCCCTTAAGAAGTTGTTAGTATCTTATTAGTCCATAATAATGGGATTTTAGTATTTTACTATATTTAGAAAAAAAAAACATTCTTAGATTTTTTTTTTGTAGTTTTCCAAAAAGTTTCGAAATTAAAATTGAAGGGAGCGTGAATGAGCGTGAATGTAGATTTCCTCAACAAATCCAAGGAGGACTCACTCTTCCGAGAGAAGTAGGTCGATCTGTATATCCCTGGGAATCCTTCTCTTCCATACCTCCCATGACATCCACGATCCTGGCCACTTCTTTGCAAACCTCCTTGGCATTATCACATGAAGAACTAGAGTACTCACGACATGAATACAGTAGCTGTATATTGATTACTTGGAACAATTATTTGTATCCTTTGATTGAAGAAAACACCTCTCTGTTTTCTGCCTTGTATTGACAATAAAGACAGACCATATTCAATTTCTTCCACAGGGCATTCCAATGCTTCAATTCCTCATCATTCAAATTTATATTTATCTGACCCCGTCTCTTCTCCTTCAGAAGGCACAAACATTGATTTCCAGAAAAAAAACAATTCATGCAATGGTTGTGTCATCTCTATCTTGTTCAGAAGGTGCAATCGTTGATTTCCAGCTAAAACAACTATGTGCATTATATCAAATGGCTTAATAATTGCATTATGACCTCGTTCTTTGTCCGTCTGACCAGAGCTACTAAAGGTGGATACAGTCTCAAAGACTCTTTAACAATCATGTCCACTTGCAAGAAAACACGACAATCACATCAATACATTAATCCTCCGTCATAATGTTATAACCCAATTAGGAAAGAATTTTTTTGATGACTTGCTAGTCCTAACATTGTGTAGTTTGGATTTTTCATACTCATTACAATACATATATTACTATTAGAGATGGCATTCCACCCGAGGTTACAATGAACGTTGTTTATATGTATATTTAATGTATTAAGGTGTATGCATTCAAGATGTAGTTACATTTAAAGGAGATATAATAACCATTTATTCATCCATTAAACACAAATACACTAATAGTCATGGAATTAAAGGTAGAAACATTGCAACATGCATCTCTTCTACTCCTCTATAAAGGTATTTACACACATTTATTCCATTCACATAGAAAGGAATTTACATTATATGGGCAATGAAAAATATTTGGTTGGCAGTTCAACAAGGAGAGGTAAGATGCTAGAACATTTTAGATTATTTTTAAAGATGTAATTCTTATCAACCAAATTTGCAGGAAAGTCACAGTGAAATTGATTAATTGGAATTATGCATTTTAGATCATAGTTCTAGTTGGCGGAGAAAAGGATAGAAAAAGCACATTGATGCATTGTCTTGGAAGACAATCTACAATAACTTTTGGTGATGCCATAATTTGTGGAAACAATGTTCTCTATAACTTCTGGATGCAACAAAATACCATTGGATTTTTCCCTCAGTTTGAGGTCAGTACGTTGATGTAAATTTTATTTTTTTGAAATATGAGCAGTGTGTTCTTCCATTTTCTCCCCTTCAAAAATAGAGTATTGTTGACTAAATTTATCATTTTAACTTGTTTCATGTAATTCATGTACTATGTGAACAACTAAAACAGTTTGTAATTTTTCTTTTCGAATATGGAAGAAAAATATCTTTTAGAAAATGTTTGATTTCTTTTGCTAGCTTCATGAAGTTGATGTACCAATCATTAACACTGAGAGAACACCTGAAATTGTTCACCTCATTGAAGGGGTTGGAAAATTCTATTCTATCAGTTGAAGAAATCCTCAATGCATTGCATCTAATAGGTAGAGGAGCTTCACAACTAGAGCAAGAGATTTGAAAACTGCAACTGCTACTTTATAGATTATGTAACTAACAACAAATATTTTATGTTTTGTTACTTTATAGGTTATTTGACACTTTGATTCGTACTGCCATACCATATGGAAAGACCATTTTCTAGTATCAAGTTGCAGTTTTCAATTCTCTTGCTGTAGTTTAAGAATTACCCACACATGTAAATGAAATTTTTCTAATGACTTGATAATATTTACTGAATCTTCATGGATGATATAATTGAAACTAGAGGATGTTGACACAAATTTATGACAATGTAAGACATCCACACATCATAAAATAGTTGTGGTTACATCCATGCTTGGTGATCCAACTGTTTTGCTACTGGATGAACCAACTTATGGTAAGACAAGTAGATTTTCACTATCTAAACATTTAACCGGTTTAATTCCTATAGATAGATGGATATATGTCTTGAACTTGTGGCATATGGTCTTAAATACTATTAATCTTCTTAGCTCCTAGCATTATGCTATTATTTTTCTAAAGTTGAAGACTATTTTCTCAAATTCCATACTGAACTTGTTCAGTCTTTTGGAGTTGATCTAACTGATTGTATGTTCTATAGGACTTGACATGGTTGGTAGGTAGAAGGTATGAACTCAAATTGCAGCTCGTTCTACTACACATGCAACTTTAATTTGTACTCTGTCCTTTGAAGAAGCTTAAGCACTTGGGTAAGAATCTAAAATCTGTATATAGAAAGGTTTGATTCTATCGATTCTCCAATATATTTTATTTAGATCATAACTGAACCGTATTTGAACACTCTGCTTGAAAACATTCCTCATGGTATTAATGAATATTCTTTCAAGATGCAGGAAAACGTTTGTATACTTGTCAATGACCAACTCAAATGCCTTGTTGCACCACAAGAACTTAAACGCCGTTATGGGTCTACATTTTCTCTGTTGGTCATGGACGAAATGGATAAAATTGAGTCAATTGATAAGTTCGTCTCAACTTTATTTCCTCATTCACCAGATGCAACAATTTACAAAGACAACAATAGTCCAACAATGGGGCAGTGGGTACAAAGAAGATTTCAAATCCTTATAAGAAGCTTGTCTGAATTAGCCATGCTTTTGCATGAATTAGAAGTGACGCGCCATACCTTTAGAATCAAGGATTATGTTGTAAGCCAACCAACAGTGCAACAAGTTTTCCACAAAATCAACCATGAAAGGGAGGGAACTGATCAAACTTAAGCCCAGATTATCTCTTTTTCATTAAACATTGGGAATTATTCTGAGTTTTTTCAAAGTATTTATGTATGGATCATCATTCCCACAAACGTCTAGAACTTGCTTTTGAGCCATTTTCTTCCAGTCTTGATGGATGGCCAAAAGAACTATTGTCCATGTTAACATATTTGAAGTGGTCTGCTTTCCAGCAAAGAAGAAAGTCCTTCATTCCTCTATGATATCTCCAATTCTAATAGCACAAGCACTGGTGTTAGCCTGGTCTGCTACATTAGTGTTTTCTTTGACATCTATCATAAGCCCTAGCAAATCAATTGAAATGGGTCTCTTAACAATGAATAGAGTTGATCATCTGATTCTTCAAATATCAAAGTAGAAATAGAGACCAAGCGATTTTTTCAAATGGCGGCAACTTCCTTCATCTATTGGAAACAATGAACAAAGAACTTGGAGAGCAAGCATGCATCTACTTTTGCAGCTATGACCTGCACCCTCAAGCTACCCATGTAGCTTATACTCGTCACAAGAAGCGCCTGTCATGTTCAAATCGATTCCATCAATGAAAATCACAATTCAGTGTGGATCAAAATGTTTTGAGCCGTTTTCCAAAGTTTTACATTACAGTTTCAATTTCTTTATTTTTCTTAATTGTTTAAAAACTTTTTTTTGACATCTAATTGGTTAGTGAAACCAACTCGTTATTTCCGAGTTGATGGCTACCAAAATAAATTTGAGCTGTTTTCCAAAGTTTTACATTACAATTTGAATTTCTTTATTTCTTAGAGATGTTTTCCAAAGTTTTACATTACAGTTTGAATTTCTTTATTTCTCTTAATTGTTTAAAAACATTTTTTTGACATCTAATTGGTTAGTGAAACCAACCCGCTGAGTTGATGGCTAGAAATAAATAAGTGGCTAAATATTTTCTGGAAAACTATGAATGTCAGGTGATGTGAAGAGAGTTGCGCACTCGACTCTGACATTGTAGTGAATGCTTAGTGCAGATGATGTTATGGTAACGACAACTCAGAGCAGAATTACAGGTAGCATGGCAACCTACATGCACATTTCTTATCGGTCCTTAGTGCAATCGATGCTCTGGCAACGACAACTCAAAGAAGAATTACAGGTAGCATGGAAACTTGCATGCACATTTCTTGTCGGCCATTCGATATAAAATAAAAATTTTGTGCTGTAAAAAAATTATATTTCTCGGTATCGGGAGTGCCTTAGGTCATAGCTGCAAGAGTATAATAATTAAGACATTTCCGAAATGATTTAAAATTAATAATTACCTTCATTTACTTTTATAGTGAAATTACTTTTATGGTGAAATAACATTAGAAGCTGTAATTTGAGTAAATAAGAAACATAGAATAGAGTCGCTCTAGTTATATACCTCACACCTAGATTATCCAATTTGTTAGATACAAATGGATACATTCGTCTAAACTCCATGGTATATTTTTTAAGTAAATTTCACTAAGATTTAGATTACCTATTGTAATCTAAGTCTATATAGTCACTCCCTATAAAATTGGATAATCTAGGTGTGAGGTATATAACTAGAGTGACTCTATTGTATGTTTCTTATTTACTCAAATTGCAACTTCTAATGTTATTTCACTATAAAAGTAATTGAAGGTAATTATTAATTTTAAATCATTTTGGAATGTCTTAATGTTTTATGGTTGGAAAGAGTATTAATGGGAACCATATTTTTGTTTTCTGGATGACTCAAAGATATTACACCAATTATTATTGATATGACACATAATCCAATTCTTTATTTTTAACAATGAAAAATTAATTTTGAATTGATATACATTTATTAAAAAAATGATAATACATTTATTCAATTAGAGTAATTAGTTTTCTTGGCAACTATTGGACTCAATAATGTTGATATAGACATGTGACAAGTGTACATCTGGACCTATTTATGTATATTATTTTACTATTATATGTTCATGATGATGATCACTACGTGATTTGGTTAAACATGCAAATTTAATTGTGGAATTTTAGTGCAATGGATACATTGTAAAATTATGTTGTGGATGTATAATAGATGTGAGACATGTTGTAAATAAAGTTACATTACCTAATTTAATGTCAATACAAATATGGATGATCATATGAAATCTGTGGTGTAAATGCATGGATACAATTATTGGTGAACTAACCTACAGGTCGAGAAACTATGTAATAACCAAATCATTGTAGTGTTGAGGTAACTTGGATGTCGTAGACATAAAAAAGATAGCGTATGCTATAAGTTGTACTTATGATTTAATTTATGATTTCAAATATTGATATGATTTATGGTAAGTGTGATTTTGACAGGATGCACAACTTTCCCAGAGTGGTTGTTTGATGACGTGACTCTAAGAACAATAGTTGCATAGTATGGCTTAATGTAGGGCGTTGACCCTAGTTTTATGAGGAGGGGTGGAGGCATTGCCCACCTTTATCCTATGAAACATAGAGTTGTGGGAGGGATGTGTGAAGTCACACTCCCCTAGATGTGTGATGATGACTGCTAGTTTCTTGTTGGGGAATCTTGGTCAAGATGTATGACACTTCCACTTACGGGTTCTATCTGGAGTTAGGTCAATATAGTTGATGCTCCAGCTTAGTCCAACAGAGGAAAGGATAGGATGGAAGATGGAAGTAGGTTAGGAAGGAAGGATTCTTTGATGTTATCTCAGAATACTGATTGGGGATTAGAGATGCAACTATTGTTTACTCACTTGGTTCCTACCATGTTTAAAACCCTCTTTTGATTTCCTATTGATATTTTAAGTGCAATAATGAGTTATTGATTAATTGGTGTAATTGTGTTCATTAAGATTATTAAATGATGCATTACTTGATTTGTTGTTCTACATGTCTTGGTGTGATCCTATAGGCACTATGCACTAGAGGCAATGGTTTGTTTATCGTTAGTACATGCATGAGATTCGCGTCCGCTAGCTATGCAAACATACCCTACACATGTACACTAGTATAATTAATTAATGTACTAATTATTAAAGTAGATTATTAACTATTTAATTAAATGTTTATTGATTATGTAAATTATATTGCATACAAAATATCTAGAAGCATTAAATACCTTCTTTGACTTTGATTGATGGTTGGTATGATGAATTAAATGTGCATGGTGGGTTGTCATGTACATTTTGGGAAAAATTGTGAAATTGCATTTATTAGCTAGCATGAGAAGAAAGACTTTGCATTTTATTTAGTGTTGTTTAATGCAAGTTATTTATATTTTAGTTTTATTTTAATCTTTTCCCAAAAATCTAGATAAGGGAGGTTGATGGATAATAATGAGGGTGGTCAAGGAAACTTGGGGAAGGGTGTATGGAAACTTGATAAATAGGGAGAATAAGTGGTGAGGAAGGGGATGGAGAGTTTTGAGCATGATGAGAAGTTGTGAAATCTTTGGAAGATATATTTCTTATGATGGTTTTCTTTGAGCATTTGTGCTTCTTGTTCTTGGAGTCACGGACACGGAGGGCCAAGAAACCAAAAGTTTTCTTGGAGCTAGGAAGCCGGATAGGATCCTATTTGGCTAGGAGGATTTCGTTGTTTCACTCTGGGAAAGCGAAAAAATAATGGTTGGAAGCATATTCCTACTACTAGCAAAGCTACATTGCAATTGATGAGCTTCAACAGACCATGAAGGAGGTATTTTCATTGGTATTTTGTTGTACTTTTGTTTTAAGTTTTAAATATTAGAGCTAACATATTACTTAATTCATCATCTTATTTACAATTATCATTGAGAAAATGTAAAAGAGTTTTAGAAATGAAAATCAATGAAATTATATTAAATCAAAGTTGTTAATGTATATGTATTTAATGAGTGACTAATTGCCTAACATACTAGATGGGTGTTACATCTATGAAGAATATTATCAACCACCGTTGTGCTCAAATCTTGACAGAGGTGAGGACATCGCTTGTCCAACCCATGGTACTTGTGACGATGTTATCCAACCCTCTTTTACTTTACCTCTCTATGTCACTAAGGGTGTAGTTGGGAAAATTGTCCCTTATATTGAGTTTCCTCTAGGACAAAGCCTTCTTTTATAATTCAAGGGTAGGTTGAATACTTTGAGAAGAAGTTTATTATGTCACTCTTTCAACTTTCCCTTAGAATTTTTCCAATCATTCTCTAGGTTTTTATTGGTCCTTTCCCAGACTTCAGGATCTGATGATATCCAAGGTAGCCAACCTTCAGACTCTTTTCAGCCTTCTGAACCTTGAATCTTTCATGATCCCTTTCTGAGTTGGATTGAACACTTTCCTAAAGGTGTGAATTGACATGATTTTGTCCCTCCTTCCCGCATCCATGAGCTATACTTTACAATTTCCGATGGTACAATACATTTTCTAACTCATGTTATTTTTTTGCTTGACTTATCACTGTTTTGGTTTATGATGAAGCACAGAGGCATGTATTATGAGACGTTACTAGGATGGTTTCATTGGATATTTGACTACACCTAGCATTCAACCAACAGGTAAGTAGAGGTAAGTAGGTAGGCATTTGCATTCATTGTATATACTATCTGCATTTCATGCTAGAGTAGTTGTATTTCCATTTGTATATATGATTTCTTACTTGTATTGCATCTTATCATATGTGAGATATGGGTGATATCACCACCCCAAATGATTACCAATCAATCTTGTTGAGATCTAGTAGGTCACAGGTCATACCAGAGATGTTGAGGTTCTCATGCTCTCTACGATGAGCACATGTCCCCAAGTTGGAGCCAAATGTTATCCCCTAGCCTAGGGATAACTAAAGAGATTATGTCTTGAGGCCCACGGGTCCTAGACATGGAGTACCGAGAACCATATTGACTTGATCCTGGCCCTGGAGGCCCCATCCTTCTTCTTTAGTGCCTCCATTCTGTTAGCAACAACAACATCCATCCCATCAGCCTGGTTTTGAAGTAGCAGTGGGTCTTACTCCATGAGGTAATGAGTTTGGGTATTCAAATGTTTTGAGAATTAGAGTGACACATACCATGATACTCGAACTAATTACCTCATGGAGAAAGACCCACTGCTACTTCAGAACCAGGCCAATGGGATGGATGCTATTGTTGTTGACAGAATGGAGGCGCTGAAGAAGAAGGATGGGGCCTCCAAGGCCAGGCTCAAGTCAATATGGCTCTCGATACTCCATGTCTAGGACCTGTGGGCCTTGAGACATAATCTACTTAGTTATCTATAGGCTAGGGGATAACATGGACTAATTCCATCTCCATGTTGCTCTCAACTGAACCTTTGAAGCATTCCCTATATGCAAGACTTGCAAGACTTCTTGCCTCTCCGACCTAACACCTTGACCCATGGAGGAATTTTCCCCGAGTGTCCTTATCCTACACATGTCTCCTTGCCCTGAGAATTAGTATGTTCCATGTGCTTGGAACCAATTTTCTTTCCGTGACACTCATTCCTCCTTTGTAATGTATCATTCTTTTATTCTTTTTCAAGATCTTTAAAAATTGAAAAAGACAAAAAAAAATCAAATATTCCAAAAAGAGGGGACAAGAAAAATACTTTTTTTTTTCCGTAGAAAATATAGTCTCCCTTGGAAAAAGTAAATCCTTATGTTTGTTTTTCAAACATCGGGATCTAGTATGACCTTATGAAGTTGTTCTCACTACATAGAGCTATGTCGTCCTTCGTTTGGTTACTCTTCCAAACATATGGAGAGTTTGTGTTGCCTCCTATATCACAAACTTATTTCAATGTCACGCTACCTGAGTCTGATCATCTTTCCTGCTTTTGCCCAAGGGAATTTTTACTCAACCTGAGTCGGCCTGTCTACAGTTTGTCTCTTGAAATTCATGAGTCGACCAACTCGAGAGTCCAGTCGAATCCAGATTTAATATCGAAGAAGTTCTCTGCCTGATCATCGAGATCATCTAGTCTTTTCTTGACAGATTGTCGAAGACCTCAGAGTAATGAGTATAACACTCCCATTGTAGTCCTACTTGATTTTTGAATATCTTGAAGTTGTTTCTCGAGCTATGGATACTTCATCTCCAGCCACAAGCATCACTAGCTTCTTGAAGATGCATAATGTAGTTGTATATCTTCAACTGATTTTGAGATGTAGATATGTTGTGTATTGCTTGAGGCTACACTTTATATAGTTATATGACATGGATCTACAATGTATTTGATTGAAATCCATGATTTAGTTCATTCTGAGCATGGGTATGCCCGCCTCAGAGGGACAATTGTTGTTTTGCAGATGGCAACCCCCCAAACTCTAGTCCTGGGCTCACTTGTTTTTTGTGCATCGGTGAAGATGTTGGAATGCATTTTGGCCATCAATTGATAATCTAACCTCATACACTAGGGAGAATTTGTTATATCCCTAAAATTCCCTACTCATTCATACATGGAAATGGCCTTCTTGCTTGCATAATTTTCCAAATCATTGTTGAGAAACTCTATTTAAAAAACCAATTTTTAGAGCATGTAGTGCCCTGATGCACTACTACCCACGTACATACGCTTGATGCACACTAAAAAACCCACGTAGACCTCCAAAAGTTGCAAAAATAAAAAAAATTG
Source organism: Picea engelmannii (assembly GCA_009831015.1). Lineage (NCBI taxonomy): Eukaryota > Viridiplantae > Streptophyta > Pinopsida > Pinales > Pinaceae > Picea > Picea engelmannii. The sequence continues at coordinate 1,022,780 of ML777576.1, forward strand.
TAAGGAATTAGATGGAATTTATGGGCTATTGTAGGTTTCCCAACCAATTCACCTACTATAGCCCATCCCCCAACTGAATAACCATCCTTTTTTCATATAAAGGAGGTCTTGGGGTCACATTCCACAACCAAGCATTAGAACGGTGAAACTCTGCCCAATTTCCATTCCCTTCCTTGCCCAAGCATTTGCAACCTTTTGTGAGTTATTGCCTCAACATTCCCACTCCAGCCCCTTTTCTTCCATTCAATCCATTCCCTTCCCTTGAGGTGATTAGTAGATTGTTAGAAGAGGATTATTGAAGGTGCACTTGGAGCATTGTTAAGAGGATACCAGACTAGGTTCACGGAATGGTGGCATGCAAGGATTGTAAGCTTCAATCTTTGATTAATGAATAAAATAATCTCTTTTCCCTGTCCCAAATGATGATGTTTTATGTATTTTATTTGATTTATACATAACATTTGATATCTAACCCTAATTTGTGAATATAAATAGCATGCTTGTAGCCTTGTTTTCCTAGTCTTGGATGCAGGTCAACTTTGGGACGAGACTTGTAGCATTTGGAGCTACATAGCGTGAGGAGATCATCACTAGACGTTGGGTAAAAGGTACAGTTATTGATCTTCTCTTCCATTTCTTTATGTTCATCTATTTTGGTATGTTTAGGGTAGTGTATAAACTAGATTGACTTTTAGGGGGTCATTTTCTCTGTCTATACCCTAAACCCTGGTATAGTTATAGGGGTATTTTCCCGCTAGCAGGGACGTCTTGGGCTTGTAATCAAGATGTTGTACATTTATTTGCGGGACCTTGGAACATGTGATGGAGAGAAGTGGGCCATCCAATGAATCTTCACCCTCAAAAACTATCTCTTAAATCTTTGGAACCTTGAACGATCGACAGATGGGCTTCATATCAACAGTTTTAGTCATGATGGCACATGTATGGGCTCGAATCCCACAGTATGGGCACAATACCCTAGAGCTTATTCCTCACCAGGATCAAGGAAGTTGCAACAACATATAGTTAGAGACATGTCATAGATGAGATGCATCTCCCTAGAGCCTCAATTCAACACTCGAATCTCAAACATTGGGCCTAGTTTGATTATGATGTCATCTTCTAGAGTTTGTCAGAGCTAGGGTTTGGAGGATTCCTAGGGTATTGATGATGGTTGTCATGATTTTGAGTGAGGAGATACATCAATTTCCCCCACTCTACTCTAGATGTATTCCACATGGCCTTTTGAGGCCCACTCCTTTCCTAAGGACGCTTGATGTCTCAAACACATGGGCTATTTTGATTGTATTTTGTATTTATTTCACTTTATAAAGGTTAAATGAGGGGTCGAACCCACTAAAATTAAACATTTGTTATGTTATATGGACAAGTGAGGACTACTAGCATCATATAAGAAGGCTAGTGCTACCTATTTTCATTTGATCATCATTCCTCACCATTGTGAGGTGCTACTTCTGAAATTTTTGTCCCTTAAGGGTTACTAGATATTTCTCTCTCATGCACTATGCTTTGGAAGAATATTTTATGGATGTTTTTTTTTTCTGTTTTTGGATGGATATTTCTACAATTAGGGTGAAATTCTCTTGTTTTCTTAGATGAAGTAAGTAAATTCATGCAATTAGTGTGAAATTATGTTGATGTTTATGGTGAAATTGTTATTTTGTTGCAATAAGTCTTGTTTATTGAAACCCTAAGAGAGGAACATAAGTGTTTCTTCCTCTCACAAGGTTATATTTGTCTACAATTGGTTAATTGTCCTTGCTAGGGTTAGAACCATAAATCCCTAAAGTGATAACACTTTAGGATTTTAGCCCTAGATGATTAATCTTTGACCTAGTTGAAGCTACAAGAAGGGATGAATGATTTCTAGGGCCCAAATGTGCTTGTACCCTAGATGTAATTATCCTAAATATCTAAAGCCTAAGTCCCAAATGATCTTTCACCTTAGGGTTTATATCCTACCTCTTGGTTTCAAATAGATCAACCTTCAATATTGGTTGCATTGGAAGACTCCACAACCCTAGAAAGGAACTAAGATTAAAACACTCTTATGGTGAATTGATTGATGAACCTCTCTCTCAAAACTCTCAAGCATTCTACTACCTATACTAACTCTAACCATATAAATATCATTAAATTTCTTGATGTTGTTATAAATGTTCGCTACAACCATCTAAAACAACATTAGTTTGTTGCATACACTCATCTAAAGGTGGGTTAACTCACTTAGAAACTACCTCTAACAATTGGATAATGTTCTATTGGTTGTATGATTATTCTTCATGATCAATTGTGGTATCTATGTGCACTTATTATTGTTGTTGTCACAAATTAATTATTGTTGTTATTAGACTGGTTTATGTTGCAAATTGCAACAACCATAACAATCTAACTTATCTAGTGTCTAAAAGAGGTATTTATTGCATACTTTATCTTGGAAGTTGTTATATATATATATATATATATATATATATATATATATATATATTGCAAAGTGTTATTGTTTTGGGAATGTACCAAATCATCTTCAAACTTTTGATGTTAGTAGTAGCATCAAAAAAGTATTTCCGCATAGGTCTATGTGTCTAGACATGTGGAAATTGTCGAAAGCCTTCTACTCTTGGATTTACTTTAATTAAAGGAATTATTGAAGTAAATTTCTTTTATTAATTAATTATTTAATTAGTTAATTGATTTATTTGAGGAAAGTGCTAAAAGTACTTAGCATGTAATCTTAGCATGCAATCTTTGCATGTAATCTAAATCTCAAGTGAGATTAGAAATAGATTGTAACTCATGATTATAAAATCAAGGCTAGAGTGAAGGAGAAACACACATGACAGACTTGATACTTGAGATTCTTGAGAGTATATGATTTACTTTCGAGAGAGTTGGATCATGAAGGAATGTGATTCAAGATCCTATATAGGTGGAGAAGGACTTCCATCTAGAGATCAGGTCAAGGAGAAGAGAGAACAAAGGTAGCGCAAGTGGGTTTCAGTCAGAGGAAGCCACATGAAAGTGTTTCTTTGTAAAAAGTTTTTCCTACAATATTTTTGTACGTGTACATGGGTTTTAGTGGATACAGTCACATACATACATGGGTTTACTGAAGCAAAGTCATGTACACCTCGAAAAGAATGTAGTTTTGGTCTGTACAACAGATCAACCTTTTCCATGTTTGTTTGTAGTTGTATTTCTCTCAGTGGGCCATTATCCCTGTTACAAGAGCCCTAATTTTGGCATAATAAAATCATTTTAATCATTGGTTTTCCCTCTAGGGTTTATACCAAAAAATATTGGTGTTGATGTGTGCTTGATTTTGGTTTCCTTGTTTATGTTTCCACTGCATGCCTAGTTGATTACTCATTTATTCTTTAATTCAATAAATGATTTATTTGGAATTAATAGTTGGGTATTGAGTAGGAGAGATTTAAACATGGTATCAGAGTGGGTTCTCTGAAGGGAATCCATATCCATAGTATATACATAAAAAACAGGCGAAAAACAAAGGACGGATTTCAGGGAAACAATCATACTAAGGAAAGATTAAGTTTTTGCAGCTTTACTGAGGTGTACGCAGGTCACATAAAACAAAATCATGTACATACACAATTTTCTTTGAGCATAGTCATGTATACGAGGGTTGCAGTAGTTACAGTTGTGTGCATATGCAAGTTGCAATGGTGACAAACATGTACATATGTGGGTTGCAATGGTGACATTCATGTACAAGTCGTACAAGTCAGTACATGAACATTTTTCATTAGTAGGTTATTCCAAGGAAGTTTATCAGCTCTTAGGGATGGTAACAACATCATTGAGAGCTGAAGACAGATTTATGGAGCATCCAACTTCCTATCTTGGAAAGCAAGGGTACCTCTAGCGTTGAAGGAGCATGACCTTTGGGAGTTAGTGGATAAAGTAATTACTCCATCCACAGATCTGATAGATTTGGATGATCACAATAAGAAGGAGATAAAAGTAGAGAGGGTACCCCTAGATTCAATGAAGGATCATCTAATCCCTCACTTAAATGAGAAGAATATGACCAAATAGATGTTTGATGCATTGGTAAGTTTATTCCAGAGAAAGAACATGAATAATAAGATGGTATTAAGGAATAAACTCAGATCGGTGTAGATGTCTAGATATGATAATGTTACCAACTATCTCATGGGAATCACATAGGTGTGTGATTCACTTGCAGCCATAGGGGAGAAAATGGAGGATGTGGAGCTTATGAATGTGGCATTGAATGGTCTTCCCAAGTCTTGGGAACATTTTTCAAGGGAGTTTGTTCTCGAGAAAATATTCCATATTGGTTGAGACTTTGGGATGATTGAATCCAAGAAGAGACTCGGGAGGAGTCGAAGAGTAGCAAGAAGGGAGGTAGTGAAGAGAACTTGGCTCTTGTCAGTAAGAAAAGGAAGGGAAAAGGAAAGGGTTATACTGTTGGATTACTGAGAGGGGGGGTGAATCAGTAATAGAGCAATTTAATCCCTTTTAACCATATAATCCAAGTACTATATCAATGAATCATTATTATCCAATAACTACAGAGTAAATAAGCAATGAACAAATGAACAATCATACACATACACAGTACACCAATGTTTTACGTGGAAACCCAAATCGGGAGAAAACCACAGAATGATTTTTCTTATATGTCTTGAAGAATTACATTCATTGGAAGCACCAACTTCCTTTGTTTTCCAGCTGCAACTGGAAGGAGGCTCCAACCCCCTAGTTTCTCAGGCTACAACCTAAGGGAAGCTCCAACTCCCCAATTCTCTGGCTACAACCAGAAGGAGGCTACAACACCCTATGTTCTCCGGCTACAACCGGAAGGTGGCTACAACCACCTGTCCTTGCCCCGTCCTACCACCCAGCAGTATAAGTAGAATGATGGAACCACTGTCACACTATCACTGTGAGATATATTACTGTAAGCCTGTACCAATAATTCTGAACCATGCATCAACCTGTACCTCAACCTGTACCATAAATAAGTGCATCAACCATGCACCAACCTGTAATCAACCTGTACCATAAACAAGTGCATCAACCATGCACCAACCTGTAATAAACCTGTACCATAAACAAGTGCATCAACCATGCACCAACCTGTAATCAACCTGTACCATAAAGAAGTGCATCAACCATGCACAATCCTGTAATCAACTTGTACCATAAATAAGTGCATCCAACCATGTACCAAGTATGTACCA
>ML777576.1:1034873-1052194 GCA_009831015.1 Picea engelmannii
AAAATATATCATAACTCATACCATTACCCATCAAACAAACTTGGGTCCATTACCCAAACCTGGGGTCTCCAACTTCTCATGGCCATAACTCTCTAACTGTGAGGAATTATGTGACGTTCCACATACCACCGAAAATGAAATGACAAGAACTATCCATATAGGATATTTTCCCTGACAAATTCACTTTCCTTAATCTTGTTATTCCATAATTAAGCATGGGTTCTCTTACTCCACAAAGCGTCTTCCCATGAGGGATTTCACCATAAGAGGACCACTTTGGAGTTCATCCATATTTACTTCTTATCAACCATGAAAAAACAATAATGAGTCATATTTACATCAAACACTATTGGGTCCATTACCCAAAAATTTGTGCTACGGGTCTTTATTCAAGGGTTGACATCAATGACAACCAACCTTAATCAACATATACCAAGAAGGGTAATAGTGATGGAGGGTCATCACATCCAAGGAAGAAGAAGGAATTGAGTAAAACCAGGGGTTTCTCATGTCATAAGAATGAAAATGATGCATCTCAGTATCCAAAGAAGAAGAACAAGGGTAATGGAAATATGCAGACAACAACATCAACAGAGACACAACTTGATGAGTTTGCAACAAATTTTGAGAAGGATTACTTAATGTTTTATTTCCTTTCTACTAGCACATTGCCAAGGAGTGCCCTGTTCTTGGACAATGGTGCATCTAGTCATATGACATAAGCACGAGCAATATTTAGTAGTTTGACATATAGTGACATGGATCTTCATGTGAAACTTAGTGATGATGCCAGGTAGGCAGTGAAGGGAGAGGTAACAATTATGTTCCAGCTTGAGTTAGGAGGTTTGTTCGATGCCCATGGTGTGGTTTATGTACTAGGTTTGAAGGATAATTTTATTCCAGTCTCATCTATGGAGGACAAGGTTTTTTTTGTTAATTTTCAAAGAGGGTAGGTACTCATACGTCTAGAGAAGGCAATCCCAAAAAACATAGTGGTCGTTTGGGTTAGAGAAGGAACTTTATATAGGTTATAGGGAAAGCTTGTCCAAAATTTGGTACACGATAGTGACAACCTATGTGAGTTGTGGCACAGACGTTTGAGACACCTACACTATATGGCTGTGTCAATTCTGAGGGGGATTGTTATAGGCCTTCCAGAGTTCAGGATTGAGCAACAAGGAGCGTGCATAGGGTGTCCACTTGACAAGAATTCCAAGGCTAATTTTCCTAGTAGCGAGAGTTGATCCAAAGGGATTTTGGATCGTATTTATTTAGATGTGAGTGGGATGATGTCAGTAGCATCATTACATGGATCATCGTACTATGTGATGTTTATTGATTATTTCTCTAGGAAAACTTGGATCTTCTTTACGAAGGCCAAGGATGAGGTATTCAGTCTTTTCAGAGAGTTCAAAGATCAGGTAGAGAGCTAGACAGATAATAAGATCAAGGTCTTGAGGTCATATAATGGAGGAGAGTACAACTCCAATGACTTCAAGGATTTATACAAGGAGGTAGGGTTCAAGAGGGAGATGATAGTCTCATACAACCCTCAACAATATGGGGTTGTGGAGAGAAGGAATTAGTCCATCATCGGTTCTGCCAAGGCTATGATACATGACCAGGAGTTGCCTATGTTCTTGTGGGAAGAGGCATGTAATAGGATAGTGTATGTGTAGAACATGAGTCCTCACATGATATTGGTGGGAAATAATCCAGAGGAAGTGTTCTTAGGAGTGAATCTATAGATTGGTTATTTGAGTATCTTTGGTTTTCTAGTTTACATCCATGTTCCCGTGGAGAAGAGAATGAAGCTGGAGCCTTCATGACAGTTAGGTATATTTGTGTGGTACAATGATACAATAAATGATTACAGGATCTTCATTCCAATGTAGAGGAAGACATTTGTGAGAAGAGATGTTAATTTTGATGAGAACTTCACATCTATGAGTGCTCAAGAGTCATTAGCAGTGATGGAGGACAAGAAGCAGCAGGCTTCGAGGGATGAGCAAAAATTAGTAGTTCATAATTTAGGTGGAGAGGAGGATTTATCCCCTTCCAGCCTTGTCAAGAGACCTAGGTGGTTATTACAGACATTGAGAGATTTTGGTGAGGCTTTGAGGAGTGCAATCAGATAGTGCATGCCTTTGAATAAGTTTTCAAACTACACGGTTCTTATGAGTAACATCATTGATTTCGATCCTTCTAGTTTTGAGGAAGAAGAGGATCAATAGGTATGGTGGGATGCCATGTAAGAGGAGTATACCTCTATTATGAGGAATGATGTTTGGGACATAGTGATGAAATTAGAGGGGAAGTCAGTTGTGAGTTCCAAATGGATCTACAAGATCAAGCATGTTACAAATGAAAACATAGAGAAGTTCAAAGTGAGGTTTGTGGAAAAAGGGAATGAACTACGAGGAGATGTTTTATCCAATCGCCAAGTATGCTTCTATTCGAGGTGTTACTTCTATTGCTTCAATTATGAGGTGGAGGATACATTATATGGATGTGAAAATAACTTTCCTCAACGGGATCATTGAAGAGGAAGTATACATAGAGAAACCTCAAGGATTTGAGGTACATGGGAGGGATTCTCATGTGTGTAGGCTTAAGAAATCCTTGTACAGATTCAAACATACACTGAGGGCATGGTATTCCAGGATTGACAGATACTTACAGAGTATGGGCTTTACCAAGAATGAGGTGGATCCAAACGTGTACTTCATACTTGTTGGAGAGGATCCTCTCCTCTTGGTTTTGTATGTTGATGATTTATTTCTCACGGGTACAAAGGATCTTATTGCAGGGTGCAAAGCGGATTTAGCTAGTGAGTTTGAGATGAAGGATATTGACTTAATGCATTATTTATTGGGGTTAGAGGTATGGCAAGTATCAAGAGAGATCTTCCTTGGATAAGGGAAGTATGTAGTAGAGATCTTGAGGAGATTCAGAATGTAAGCCTGTAAATTGATGGCTACGCCTCTCATTACCAATATGAAGAATATTGACACTTTAGATTAAGAGTTGGTGGATCCTAGGATATACAGACAACTAGTAGGGTCCTTGATGTATTTGGTCAACACTAGGCCATATATTTGTTTTGTTGTCACTACTACATATTCAAAAAATACGATGAACTATTTTCGACGGTACAGACAAAATTGGTCGTACTATTGAAAAATACAAGATAAATATTTCAATATTTCATTTGTTTTTCAATCCCGCCCGAATTCATCAAACTTGAGACGAAAATAAATGTTCGCCGCAATTACGACGTCTAGGAAAAGGTGTGTTTACTTTGACGAACCTCTATATTTGTCTCAATACCAACGATACTACTGCTAACCATTTCTCTCTTCAAATGGTCACCCGCTGTTTGACAAAGTCAACATTGACTTGGTCAACTGTCGTCAGAATTCCAACGGAAAACAAATTATAAACATGTTTCATTTTACAGATGTTGCAACAGTTTTTCTATAATGACGATGGTTCCGAAAGGGTATAAGGTGTTCTTGTCAAGTGAAAAACAAATTTATGTTTATATGTCAATTGCATTATAAAAATATAATATATATTCTACTACACCACTCAATTTTATAAGATAATCATCATTGTATTTTTGTGGGGAAGAATGCTAGAAAATATTAGAGGTGGGAAAAAAGTAAAGAGGGTGAAAAGGGTGATAGTAAATGTTATTTTCCTTGCAAACGATGTTGTACTACACGACCTGTAAGAATTTTAATAGCAACAACTAAAATACATTGTAGGAGATATGGGCACATTAACAAGGGATCGAATGAATATATTCCTATGGTAATTAGCTATATATTCATTGTTTAGATGATTCAGAGGAACCACCGTATTGATAATCGAAGGTCGATGTTTCGAGTCCATATCAGGACCCATATTCAAGACATTTAAGCCTTGGAAAAGAAGAATCTGAAGAGAAGAGATAAATAATGAACCTACAGAAGGTGGAAAACTATGAAGTCGGCTCAAAAAACCTAGAAAGTTTAATTAAAAATATTTTTAAGAAATTTTGAATTTCTAGGGTTTAAACAATTAATATTTTATTTAAACCCTAAAAATTCAAAATTTCTTAAAAATATTTTTAATTAAACTTTCTAGGTTTTTAGAGACGATTTCATAGTTTTCCACCTCCCATAGGTTCATTATTTATCTCTTCTCTTCGGATTCTTCTTTACCCGAGATTAAATCTCCTAAAGATGAGTCTTGATATGGACTCAAAACGTCGACCTCTGGTTGTCAATATTGTGGTTCCTCTGAATCTTCTAAACAATCCCTCCCACATAAATCTTACTATATATATTCATTATCTGTCTTTATATTGATTGTATTTACAAAATTTTATATTGTTTTAATATTTTGTATACACACTAATTTTGCATGATTGTTTGTAATTATAAAGTTAGAATTGCCCCCTAACTTTCTATAGAATTCACCAAGTAGTAGTAGAAATGATGTTGTACAAGCTGAGGAACATGAAGCAAATAATGAAGATCAAGTTAATGATATGATGGAAGAAGATCAAAATAATAACATAGTTCAAGATGATGGGACAAATCAAATGATCCAAGACTTGTTCGCACAATCATATGAGGATGGGGACATTGATGGTATATATGATGAACCTCTAATAGAAAAGGAAAATAAACAACTTTATAAATGCTCAAGAGAAAATATTCTCTTTGCTATATTGTTGTCGATGAACTTAAAGGTTATGAATCATTTTTCAAACACTTGTATGACACAGATCCTAAGGTATGTAATATGTTTCATCACATATACATAAAGGTATATTTTTTTCTTTATTTTAGTGTTAATTAATGTGTAAAATAAGAATGCAATATTTACAATTAATATTCTTTACATTAACTAGTTATTTTTTGTGTTGTAGATTGTTAGGTGAATTTAGGTTACCATTGTCAAATATTTTACCTCACACATATCAATATTTACATGCTATTATGAAAGACATATGAATAGAGTATCAAACTATATATGCATGTCCTAATGATCATATTATATATTATGGACAACATGCATCGAAAATAGAATATCCGCAATGTCATATCATTAGATATCGAACCAATCAAGTAACAAAAAGGGTGCCTCGAAAGGTTCTTTGTTATATTCCCATAATTCTTCGTTTGTAGTGATTGTTAAGGTGCGAAAGAATAACATAGTTTATGGATTACCATGCACAGAAAAAAAGTGGAGATGGTGTTCTTCAAATGACTGCAGATGGTTATGCATTTAGGGAAATTGAGGAAAAATGGGAAGAATTTTAATATGAACCTCGTAATGTTAGGCTTTCATTGGAAGTTGACGATGTTAATTCATTTAGAGAGATTAGGTCAATTTACTCAACGTGGCCTATTTTTGTTATCAACAATAACATTCCTCTTTGGATGTCAATAAAGAGAGAGCACATAATGTTGACAATGATTGTTCCAGGTATTTGTTTACATTAATTTTTCGAATGTAACATTTTCATTTGTTTCATTTTTTGCATAATATCTTTTATTTATTTATTTACTTATACATACATATCATGGTAGTAATTATTTGTAATTTCAAACAATTAGGTAAGTACCAAGTTAAATATATGAATGTATATATCAAACCTCTTATCAATGAGCTACTAAAGTTATGGCCAACATCACTATGTATGACATCTGTAAACCAATCGCGGAGAAGAAATTTCAATTCTGTGGAATACTTGTACTGAAAATTCATGATGCCCCAGGACTAACACATTTTTGTGGTATGTAACATTCTATTACACTTTAATACTATATAATTATTTAAATATATCATGCATGTTTTTTAAATAATCCCATCGCATAATTAACATTAATTCATCTGTTGCAAGTCTTCAAACAAAGGGTAAATTTGCATGTCCATATTGTGGTCCTAAGATGAAGTATCGTCATTCAATTTTTTTAGGAAAGATGGTGTTTGATGAGTATAGGCACTTCCTCACTAAGAACCATAGGTACTTACTACTAAAAAACATCTTTTCAATGGGAACGAAGAGATTGGATTAAAACCACGAAGAATGACACCTCACCTATGGAGGTTGGAATATAACATAAATCATCAAGGTACACAATTTATTTATGTATCGTATATGTAATGTTTTGAATTTTTATTTTAATTATTGAATTTATTTGACCGTATTTGACAATTATTGTTGTGATTTCTTTTATGCTTCATCAAGGCCACCATCGTGAAGGTATTAATAATGGGATTCCACGAGGAATGAAATGTTATCCCACTAAATTCATGAGGTTTCCCTACTATGAGGAGATAAAATTAGCTCATTTGTTTGATACAATCCATATCGGGAAGAATGTGACATAAATGTTATGGTGAATCATAGATGGTAGGAGGGATAAAGAAAAAATTGTCAAAATTTGTACCGACATTCAGGAAACCAATCATGCAATGCAAAGTGTGATCAGATCAAATAGAGATGGAGAGAGAAATAACCTTCCATGGTTATTAACAGAGAAACAAAGAAATGATGTAAAATAGGTCATTCAAAGAATTGAATTTCCCACAGATTTTTCTTCAAACATAAATAATATCTTAACGAAGAAAGTTGAATTTGGTGGGGTAAAAACACATGATTGGAACACCTTCATTAAGGTAATAATTTTGGTATACATATTTATATATTGGTCGTATACATATTTTAAGATTTTTGTTTTATTTTGTCTACTTTGGAAACAAATAACGATTCATTTTTATTGTTACAATATGATCTACCTCTATCTCTCCCAAACGACTTTGACAACAATGTCAAACAAGTTATATATGATCTTGGCAAATACATGAGGTAAGTAGCTGTGATTTATATGAATTTTTTTTTTCAATGTTTTGTTGTACTTAATGCCATATGTTTGACTTGTAATGTAATATATATTATGTTTTGTTGAAACATGTTATTTTCTTGCATCATGATCTGTAGATGGTTGTCATTGAAAGAGATCCATCAAGATGATATAAAGTATTGGAAAAGATAAATTCCTCCACTAATGTGTGAAATGAAAAAGTATCTACCTCCAACATTTTCCAATGCACAAGAAGACTACATCATACACCAAGTTGAGAAGATTTAAATATGTGGACATGTACACACAAGTTCAATGTGGATGGTGGAGAGGCACTTGAAATAATTGAAGGCTTTGGTTAGACAAAGAGCTTGTCCTGAGGGTTCTATGGTGGAGGGATATATGGTATATCAATCCATGGTGTATATTAGTCAGTATCTTCCTAAATTAGCAACAACAACTATGCATGCATTGGATCACAGTTGGGATGTGAACTCCATCAAAAAATTTGAAGGGAAGCACTTGTTGGGGAAAGGTAGAATGAAGAAAGTGAGAGGTAATTAAATTGTGGAGATTTATAATGAATATAAATTTTCCTTTTTGGTGTATATGATCATACTCATTTAATATTATTCTTTCATCAATTATTAATAATTACCATGGTTATAACTAATATTTAATATTGGTGAATTATTATTTTTTTATTCAATTTCTCAAGATTGGGATGCACTACAATTATACATTTCAAACAATATTGACTGGATGAAGGTATGGATTGAAAGATGTAAACAACATAATGACGGTAGGTTAGCATGGCAACAACTGTCTTAATTGATTAGATAAGTTCATCGTAATGGAGATGCCAATGTTACATAGAGGGAAATTGATTTAGCATATGATTTGAAAGATGGACAGGCAAGCAAATTCACCCATTTTATTAAGTTATTTTGTATTATATTAATGTCACTACAAGTGTTTTTTTTTTTCCAGATACTTTCCAAGTTATATAAATATGTTTATTAATTGACAATGCATCTTTTACATGTTTGGATATTGCAATTGAAACACCACAAGGCTATGTGATGCAATGGCTGTAAATTTTGCATCAAATAGTTGGATGAAACTAGGAAAACTTATGATAGTGGGATAACTGCAGTATTCTAGGTCACTAATGTTTCCTCTAGGAGTGACAGGCATCCCTGAGAATCTAAAAATAGATATTATGGGTATTTTTATGATATACTTGAGTGTGACTTTAATTTCTTCAAATTAGTTATGTTCGACATCAAATGGTATAGGTTACAAATGCATGAACGTGATGTGGACAAAGTTGTTATTCAACATGCCAACAGATTTTCGATGATTAAAACAATGATGTTTGAAAGAAGACACGATTGCCATGTTTTTCCAAGCCAATGTGAGCATGTATTTTACTCAAAGGTTCCAGGTGAGAGGGATTGGTCATTTGTTGTTAGATATGATCCAAGAGGAAGGCCAATAAAGTATACTGTAGAGGAAGAAGATGATATTGACGAAGAAAATGATGCACCAGAGACAAAGAAGGAACATGGATCGACAGGAGAAGAAGATAGAGAAGATGAACCAGACGTAGGAGACAATGCAGTTCTTGATGATGATGTCAATGAAGATATGCTCGAAAATGACATTGATGACAATGATGATATCATCAATCCTTTCAACATCATTTATTAACCAGATGATGATACAGATGTCGAGTTGTATGAAAAATAAGATACAAAAGAAGGATGATACAAATGTTGAGTTGGATGAGGTAAGTAACTATATATCTTAATTTGTATGAAATATTCTCTTTAAATAATTTACTTATGTGGGTTAATTACATGTTTTTAAGTTTTATGCCATTTTTTGTATCCTATGTTACATATTTTTTATTATGTCAAACTTGAAAATAGTGGCCATAGCATATGTGCTAAACTAAAATTATCATTTATAAACACATAATTTTGTTTACCTTAATTAGTTTTTGTTTTGGTAGTTTCAATGAATGAATCTTACTAGGTTGCTTTCGATTATTTTCTATTTTATAGATTGGGTATTGGGGAATTGAGAGTGATGTGAGGGGGAGGGGAGGGGAGATATGATATTCCACATTCACATGGTTTTCCTTGTTCAATAGAGAATAAATTATTCTCGAAACCAAGAGAGGCTCATTCATCTTTATATCATCATCGTAAATGTCATCATTGTTGTCATAGTATTTCAACAACGAAGTTTCAATGAACATGTTTGTCATTGCTATAGAATATTCGTAGAAATTGTTCAAAAACATGGGACTTTGGCCCATGATTTTGGTGGAAAGAATAAGGCGCTAGATGAAAATTCGTATTTAAATAATGATTTTGTACTGATATTCTTTATGGAGCAAAAACGTAGTTAAATGAGAGAAAAAAACAAACACAAGACATAATTGATGAAACTTGTGCAATTTATCAAGTACTTGTTTCTAGACGTTATTGCATGCCCTTGCAGTACTAGTTGTGGGTACATGTGTCTCGAATGAATTTTAAAATAAACAACTAAAAGACATTGTACTAGGACTAGACATGGGCAACAATGACTTGTGAATGGGGCCAACATTGAATTTTTTTCAAATTGTTTTTGTATGCACTGGAATTTGACATGGATATAATGTTAGCATGCCTTGACGATATGGGAGGGTTTCCAGAATCAAAGATGACTCACACACCCACTCTATATATTCAATCTCATCATCGTTTCGTTTGAGCATTCTCGAATTAATGTCATGCATGGAATTCCCAACATACCTATCGTCATGGTCAAGCTCTTTATATTCATCACCTATGTAATTCAAAACCAACATCATGCCAATTAGGCCATGATTTTGGTGGAAATAACAAGGCACTAGATTAGATTTAATATTTAAATAATGATTTCGTACTAATATATTTTATGGAGAAAAAAACAACTTAGATGAGAGCAAAAAACAAAGACAAGAAATAAATGATGAAGCTTGTGCAATTTATCAAGTACTTGTTTATCAACGTTATTTCATGCCCTTGTAGTACTGGATGAAATAATGTGTGTCTAGAATGAATTTTAAAAGAAATAGCTAAAATACATTGTAATAGGACTAGACACGGGCAACGCTGACCTGTGAATGGGGCCAATGTTGAAATTTTTTCAAACTGTTTCTGTATGCACTGAAATTTGACATAGATATATTGTTCACGTTCCTTGAAAATATGGGAGGGTTTCTAGAGTCAAAGATGGCTCACACACCCACTCTATATATATCTGATATTGACCTTGTTTCGTTTGAACTTTCTCAGATTGATTTCATGCATGGAACTCCCAACATACCCATCGTCATGGTCGTGCTATTTATATTCATCGCCTATGTCATTCAAAACCAACATCATGCCAATTAGGCCCATGATTTTGGTGGCAAGAATAAGGCGCTAGATGAGATTTCATATTTAAATAATAATTTCATACTAATATCCTTTATGGTGCAAAAAGGTACTTAGACGAGAGAAAAAAACAAAGACAAGAAATAACTGATGAAGCTTGAGCAATTTATCAAGTACTTGTTTATTGATGTTATTGCATGCCCTTGCAGTACTAGATGCAAGAACGTGCATCTCAAACAAATTTTAAAAGAAACAACTAAAAGACATTGTACTAGGACTGGATTTGATTTCGTATTTAAATAATGATTTCGTACTAATATTCTTTATGGAGCAAAAATGTACTTAGATGAGAGAAAAAAACAAAGACAAGAAATAATTGATGAATATTGTGTAATTTATCAAGTACTTGTTTATCAACGTTATTGCATGCCTTTGTAGTACTATATGTGATAATGTGCGCCTCGAATGAATTTTAAAAGAAACAATTAAAAGACATTATACTAAGATTAGACATTGGACTAGGACTAGACGAGGTCGTTTCAATGAACATATTTGTTGTTCCTATAGCATGTTCATTGGAACTTTCCAAAAACAACGATCAGTGAAAGGGTCTAGCATTGATATTTTTCAAACTATGCTTCTCCAAGTCATGGACATGGTATGAGGAGGAAATATAAATTTCTTAAGGCACACAATATGCTTTTAAGACTCCCAAACCATGCACAAGGTATAAAACCACCACATAAGCCTTATAAATGAAATCTTTGGCTTATGTGTATTCATAATGGCACCATTATAAGGTTGTAATTAGTGGAAATTATTATTTAATTTTACCCCACGCAGAGTGACCTGTGAATGGGGCCAACGTTGAATTTTTTTTATTTTGTGCTTGTATGCACTAAAATTTGACATGGTTATAGTATATGCAAGGATTGATGGTATGGGGGGGTTTTGAGACTCAAATATGACTCACACAAATAATTTGACAATCAAATGAAAAAATTACAACCTAGTTGTGAAGGAGATGAAATTATCCATCATCATATTTGTCATCATCATTATCATCATATTGCGATGAGGTCGTTTCAATGAACATGTTCATCATTCCTATAGCCTCTTCATCATAACTTTCCAAAAACAATGACTAGTGAAAGGGGCCAGCATTGAATTTTTTCAAACTATGTTTCTCCAAGTCATGGACATGGTATGAGGATGAACTATAAATGTCTTAAGGCATACAATATGATTTTAGGATTCCCAAACCATGCATAGGGTCTAAAACCACCACAGAGGCCCTATAAATGAAATATTTCACCTATGTGTACTCATATGGCACCATTACAAGGTTGCAATTAGTGGAAATTATTCTTTAATTTCACCCTATGCAGAGTGACTTGTGAATGGGGCCAACGTTGAAATTATTTCAGTTTGTGCTTGTATGCACTGAAATTTGATATGGTTATAGTAGGTGCATGCGTTGATGGAACCAGAGGGTTTTGCGACTCAAATACAACTCACACAAAGAATTTGAAAATCAAACAACAAATTACAACATAAATGTGAAGGGAGTCACAAATCGGTCCCATAGAGTAAGAGAGTGCCCCAAACAAATGCCTCAAATTATCTAATAAATCCAAACTAGTGACTAAGGACCAAGGGAAAGAGGAGAGGAGAAAATGAGGAACCCTACCTAAGCACTAAGGAAGACAAGAGGTGATAGGAAACATATTTTGTGTTGTTCAATATTGTTTTGAAGCCTTATATGTAAGGTGTTACTGTAGTTACTTAGTTGGATACCATGGAGAATGCCATATTCACCACAGTCAAAGTGTTCCATTATGAGAAATGAAAAGAAATGTTGAGATCATTGTCTGATTTCACTTAGGTATGTGTTCACTTGAGTAACCAATGAAAATTTTCATGGATTTTCTAGAACAACCACGTGGGTATGTGGTGTGCCTTTCATTGCTTATCCAAAGTCATTCCTCTCCATCATGTGTCATGGCTAATGCATCCATCTAGGTTCCCTTTTATTTAAAAATGTGACTATATCTCATTTCATGCCTAACTTATATGTGGGTCTGTAATATTATAGCAATAGTTATAGTTATATTTTGAATATTGTAAAAAATGTGAGGTTTTTCTTGCCCCTTGATTATCTTTGCATCCTAAGAATTTACATTGGTTATTTTATGATCAAGTTCATCAATATAGTAGGGTTGATATTTTTTTGCATTGAGAGAAGCGGAGTTGCTCTAAAACGATTATACCGACAAATGCTCATCAACTATGGAAAATTAAGAACACAACCTTAAAAATAATCTGAAGATTAGTCAATCATGGTATGTACAAAAGCCAATACATGTTCTACCCAAGCCCTACCTACTAGCACATTTAGTAGACAATATAATGAATATCATCTTTTCTACCACACTACATTCAAAGAGAAGTTAATGTTTGTTAGTGCAATAAAAAAGAACGAAAATTGCAAATGTTTATATTCAAAAATTTGGAGATAGAACTTAGGGATTATGTACAATTGACCTTTGGGATTTCCAAAGGTGGTATAGTTTGAACCTTAGAGTTAGATTTTAAGCATATGACGAAGTTCAAACTATCACTCCAAGAAGAATATAAATATAGGGATTTAGTTTGTAACAAGAGGACCATATGGATAATTTGGAGCACTAAAGTTATAATGCAAAAAATACTTTAAACATTGCAAGTGGTTCTAGTTTCAATATTTTCTCTTCAAAACTATTTGTGAGTGTTATCTAAGTTTTTGATAGGTAATTGTTGCATCTTTATTAGTTATCTAACATAAAAGATGTTGGTTTGTTGAATTCATCACCGTCATGATCCTCATCGCTATTATCACCACCAATAATCAACATTGTTAGTATCCTACTCCTCCTCATCATCGTCATCTTCATCGTCATTGGCATCATAGTCATTGTCATTGTCATCGTCGTCGTCATTGTCATCACCATAATCAACATTTTCGTTTTCATCATCATCGTCGTCATCGACATTGTTATGTGGGTTAGTTTTTATGTGGTTTCTTAAGGTTAGGGGATATTCACTAGAAAGGTTAGGGTCCTCGATCCCTGATGGCTCATCAACGCTTTGCCTTTTATGCATATCTTTTTTTTAATTATTTTTTAATTGTTTATTTATGTTTCTCCTTTTTTGCAAACATGAGAATTTGTTTAGAGTTTTCTTAAGTTTTTTTGAGTATGAATAATATGATAGAAAAATGCACAAGATTAGAGAAAACCAATATGCATACTATACAAGTAAAACACAAAGAAAAATACAAATCAAAGAGGAATTGGAGCCCTAAAGTTGAATTTTTTTAAAATAGTGTGTTGTGTAATCAACACCTCTGAGTGATAGCATAAAGATAAAATATGTTTTGAAAATGCTACCCAAATATATTGTTTTATCTAAGAAAAGTCTTCCTCCAAGAAACCATTAGGGATTTGCAACCCTTGCACTCTTTCAAAGGCATTCCCATTTTTTTAGGAAGGTAATAAACTTAGATGGCTCATTTCCCATTTGGATCCACTATAAGTGAGGATGCACTCTATCCTATATTTTTTCATACTCCTCTTAACTTGTAATAAATTATTATAGCTTAACCTCCTCTCTCCCCTTGGGGCCTAGGAGATATATTGCCTACTCTATGAACTAGAGCATGAAATTTCTCTAAATTCCCATGGCCAACTCCTACCAACTAAGCAGGATTTGAATAGGATTCTTAGAGAGGACATCTACCTAAAATGTATTCAAGTTACTTGGGTCTACCCCCAAAGGGATTTGAATCCCAAGATGGAATTATATGCAAAACACTTCATAGAGTTGAGGGATGGCCTTATTTTTTGGCCTCCTTACATGCTTTTTCACTATATGCATTCTCTTAGGATTCTACTAGGGTAGTTTTAGGTTGGTTTTCATCAAATTCAAGTCAATATTGATCATCATATCATAGAGGGGGATTTTTTTTTCTATATTTTCCATATTCAATAGACTGCAATGAACGAGCATCTATATTTAGGTTCCACATCTATTACAAGATCCATTGATAGTTTCACTTCCTTTTCAAGGAGTCCTAGAGTTCCCTCTCCAACTTATTTCATCTCTCAAAATAGAGACGCCTAGACTTATTTATCAAGAAGTCCCTCGAACTTAGATCCCACACAATTTTTCCACCCCTATTTAGACTGGATACATTTAGAGAAATTGCAGCTTTCTTTCAATGCTTCTAGCAAACATAAGCACCAAGAGGAAACAAAAGAGAAATACCACATACATGATTAGATCCATGATACCTCAAGAGGCTATATGTGTACTATCAATGAGACCCTTACATACATGTCACCTTAGACCCCAAGGTGCTTCACATAGAACCAAAAAAAGGGGTACATCCTCTAGAGCTCAAAGAAGAGTTACATCATCCAAATAGTGAGACACTACTTAGAAAAATGCTTTCAGGGCTTCTTATGAGTCTTTTATTAATGGTTTCTTCTCGATGGCCTCATATGTTAGGAGAGATATATATTTTGGGCCTCTATCTCAAGGGAGGGGAGTTGCCCCTCCCCTCACACCCTCACACATATTTCAACCTCAAGTGATCACATTGGGGAACATTGAGTCCCCTTATGCATACCCTCATGCAAGACATCCTCCACACGTGTTTTTGGTTTTTGTTCTCAACATTTCTTGCATGCATTTGTGATACAATTCTATTTTTTCATCTTGACGTTAGATTATAGATCTTGTATAGTATAGATTAGATTTTCTTTTGTCACCTTTTATAGGAGGATCCTTTGCACTCCCACTTTGTATTCTACACCCTTGTACTTAGTAGTGCCATTGGCCTATTTATGGTCATTTGTTGGACATTAATAAAATTTTAATATCTTATCTTATTTGACTCTACATGCAAGATATTGAGCTTGAAATAAGAGAAAAGGTGAGATCATCCACACTTCGACCAAACAATAAAGAAGAATTAAAAATAGGTTGATTCTTTGAACCCCTTGAAGTGATTAAGACATCCATTGGTTGAAGTTTCTTCATTAAATAAATTCATTCTTTGGGGCCATAGAACTTATTCAAGTGGGCCTAAACACAATCCCTACCCCATCGTCAATCAGATCAAGTAAACTAACTACCATAATCCAAATACCTTTTCTTCCAATCATGGTCAAAATTTTGAAAGGAGGCCAGACATATATTCTAGTATTGCTTCTCATCACCTATTATGGTTGGGCCATTCCCCCTTTTGTGATCCCATATCCACTCCACTAGCATATTAAAATCACATCTTACTATCAATTCTGCATCTTTAAGTGAGGACACCCTCTAATCCCAAATAACTATTATCTCCTCACTGGGATTATGAGCATAGATAGAGAAAAAACTTACTACCCTACCCTTGAGGAAACTAGTCACCCAAACACACCTATTGAATGGATCTAAAACACGTGCCAAAATGCAATTATCAATAGAATGAGAAATAAACGAATCACTTATGTCACTCCATATTGATGATTTGTCATCCAAAATAGGTTGTTCCAATAGTGATCCATTTGGAATCTAAATTCAAAACTTGCATATTTGACTTCTTGGCCAAAGACCACATCTGGCTTAGCATCCCTCAATACAAATATTACTAATATCTTGTGATTGAGATAGTAATCCCTCTCACATTCAAATATAGAAGAGACAAATTCATCCAAGATAAATTTCACTCACTAACTCCCTATTATTAGTTAATTAATCTCCCAACATAATATATTGGTGCTCGTCAAGTTGTTTCTCCATCTCCTTATATGATTTAGGGTGCATGCTAAATTTGTGTACTTTGCTAGTTTTTTCCTATTGAATAGGTGTTAAGCCCTAATATTGGCTCATTACCCATTAATTGGGGCATATTAGATTATTAATGTTATTTTATTTATGTCGGCTTTAGGCCATTAGTTGTAATTATACCTCCTAGTCTCCTATATATACCAAGGAGACATTTTCATTTTGAATCATCTTGTACTTGAACATTTAAGTGGGGTAAAATGAGGGTGCCCCCTCGAAGAGGCTTATTATTTGAAATTATCTCTTTTTCAAGGCGTTGAGTACTTTTCCTGAGGTTTTTCTATGCTATATTGATGTTTGGTTCTTAACATATGGTATAAGATCTCAAGGTCTTGGGGTTTCATTGCTACATCTGAGACACCTTGGAATTTTCACTATAAATTTTTTTTCTACAACGTTTTAGAAGGAACTGCTTGGAAGATATTTATTAGACGGATCAAGGTACGTTGGGTTCAAAATTCAGCTCCTGAGGCCTTATAATTTCAGAGATACAACCTGTACAAGATAGGGTTCTGGAATCGTCCTGAACTGAGTCATTGCGGAATTTTAGCTATAAAAACATTTATGTAACATTTCAAACCCTAAGCTATAGAGGCTATTTACAAAAATTAGTAAGGTATCTGTGGTAAAATTTTTAGCTTTTGGGTCATCATAAATTTGTGGATACACCCTGTGTAAGATAGGGTATCTGACTAGTCCTATTGACTAGTCTCGAGAAGGTGTTCCAGGTAAACCAATCATAAATTATTCCTAGAGTATCCAAATTGTGTGGGACTGATTGCATTGTATTTTGGACACTCTGTAGTATTTCTGGTGCGAGTTTTAGAATTTTATATCAATTATTTTGTGTGGGGCATACTATACAAGTGAGATCTCCTGGAAAGGCCAAAAATCAGCAAGTTGTGGGGAATTTACCGTAAATTCCACTTGGTACATCAAATTTTGATCAGACCTATGGCATTGTAGAGAAGAAATATCAGAGAAATACATAAAGGAAAGTTCCATACCCAGAAGGGCCGAAACTTGGTAGATACAACAGAAGAAATATTGTCTAGCAGAACCACCTCAAAATCAAGGTTCAAAAGTGATACTTGGCCAACATGCCACCCAAAAAGGGAACTTCTACACCAAATAAGCCTCCAGAAAATCCTACTTGGAATCTTGATGAAGG
>ML777576.1:1056431-1074770 GCA_009831015.1 Picea engelmannii
CTAGTCTCCTATATATACCAAGGAGACATTTTCATTTTGAATCATCTCGTACTTGAACATTTAAGTGGGGTAAAAGGAGGTTGCCCCCTTGAAGAGGCTTATTATCTGAAATTATCTCTTTTTCAAGGCGTTGAGTACTTTTCTTGAGGTTTTTCTATGCTATATTGATGTTTGGTTCTTAACAATAGGGCTAGATCTACCATCCTTCCTTTTGTCGTACTTCATGTACCAACCATTTTCTACATCCATACACTATAATGGTAGATATAGCCTCCTTGAACCTAGACCTTAGGGGTCACTCCCTAATTCATTGAAGGTTGAACTTATGGATTAGGGACTGAAAAATCCTTAGCTAATTTTTACAACACTACATTCAATAAAGTGCTCTATTTTGTGGGGCTGGCTTCGAATTATGGTGAGAGCAATCTCATATTAAATTCCGTGAACACTAAGATGAAAAGGAAGTGTTGGGTAAGTTTATATATTTGGATTTTTAACACTAAACCTCTTCAATTGTGAATAAGAGTTTCATTTTAATATCAACCTCTACACACACATAGGGATTGGTTCTGAATGAATTTCTTCTTCCATCTGCGAATAAACTGTGTTTGAACGTTTAAAAAAATAGTGAAATAAAAGATCACTTATATGAAAAAAAAACTCAAAACACAATTCATAAAGGGTAATTAAAGGGCAATAAGCATGATTAATATCCTCTATATTAGAATAATTTGGCTACAACTACACACAATCCAATTAGATAGTAACAGTCCACATTCCATATTCAAGTATTAATTATATAATAGTTTATTAAATATTTAATATATGTAATTTATATAATATATAAATTATATATTATATAATTACATTATATAATATATAAATTATATATTATATAATTGCATTATATAATATATAATTCATATATTATATAAATTACATTATATAATATAATATATATACAATAAAAACAATGAATTAACATAACCTCACATGCCATAACCTCACCTCACCACACGCGACATTCCTGACAGAGAGAATAACCTCATGACCTCCTGATTGAGAGTGCCCTCGATTGCAATGAGAGTGATAGCCCTAGATCATTAATCAATCTCTCGATAAATGTACTAGCAACAGAGTAGGCCCTTGTTGGCGCGACAGAGAAGGAGAAATAGACTAGGCCCTTGTTGGAGCAACAGAGTGCCCTTGACCGCATAACCTCATCTGATCATTGCATTTTCGGTTGAGAGTGATATCCCTAGCTCATTAATCGAGCTCTCGACAGACAACGACATCACTAGTGACAAAGTAGGCCTTTGTTGGAGTGATGGAGGAGGAGATATAGAGTAGGCCCTTTCTAGAGCGACAAAGGAGACCCTACCTTGACCAACAATGATGCCAAAATTAATAAGTTCTTAATATCGTTTAAGACCCCAAATCAGGAATTGAAGGTTCTTGAGATTCTCTTTGAATTTATACAAGGGTCCTTAATCCTTTATAAATATGAAACCCCTTTCGAAACCCATAAATTCTTGGATACCTCCTGATCGGTTTTGAAAACCCCTTTGGAAACCCATAAATTCTTTCCCTAAATTCATGGATACCTCCTGGTCATGGAACTAACTAGTGTAATTAACAATTGCAAAGTAGTTGTAGATTGAGCCATTATGTACTTTGAAAACTGAAGCCAGTGCTGCAACTTCCATTTTTTTAATGGATTAATGTTTTTAAGTTTAATGGATTAATGTATTCTAGTTTATCCCGTTCAAAATATTTATGTGTATTCTATCATGTTGATGCCTCTTGATTTATGTGTGATTATTGATATATATTTAACTAAGAATTGATGCAAGAACTTACTTAGATAATAATGTTTCCTTTAAAATCCAGTAAAAACATAAAATCCAAGTTGAATTAATGTTATCGTTATCACTCCAGTCCCCGACTAGATCAATTTTCTTATGTGGTTTGAGACTAGGATATTTAGTCCCCGAAAAACAACCAAGGTATCAGCTTGGTTATTTGTTTTTTTTTCCAAGCCCCCACATTTGGGCATTCTATGATTGCCACCCTTGTGACTCACATGGATGGAATATACCTAGAATAAACCTAACTTATAGCTATAATAAACCTAAATTCCAACTAGAATAAACACCACTTGACCAGATTTTACATATGCAATATAGATGGATGAATGATAAATATCTTCATGGGTAATTTCTAGCATGAAATGTAGAACCAAAGGTGCATAAATAAACTGCCAAAATATGTTGTAATGAATCTTAATTTGCATATTTATACATCAAAATTAAGTCTATCCTTTCTTGATATGCAATATAAACTACAACCTGACTTTTAGGGACATATCTAGAGTAATGTTGTCTTCGGTATTTTCAAGATCAATGGATCCAACATAACATGAGTTTTATAAGAAATTTTTAGTGTGGTTGTAAGGTGGTACCAGTGCCTTATATATTCATTCAGGCATATGGGGTCTCACAAGGATTGAGGGAGGCTACTTTAATGAAGAAACAAAGATGAATAAGGCTGCAAATTGCAAGCCTTGTTAATCTTTTCCTTCTTGTCCTAAATGTCATGAAAATCTATCAAAGAAACTTGCTATTGTTGACAACCTCAAATATTATGAAGTCTAGATTTATCAATAAATGATCATAGGTGTGTACAGCCAAACATAGAGGGATACATCAACATAAACCATTCCAATTATAAATACTAGAAAATAGAAATAATGTTACCAGGATTTTGTGTCTCACAATCATCAATGACGAAGAAATAACTAGCATGAACAACATCAAAATGTAGAACGCATCCTCATCCTAAAGAGTTCATTACCAAACCATCCAATAACTTCAAAGAAGGATCCAATACAAATGCACCAATTGGATTTGGCCTTCAATTCTTGGGATTGTAACCTCTCAGCAAATGCACCAATGTGTCATTTACTACCTTAGTTTTCCCACTTGACTAAGGGTGAAAGTTGTGTTGTGTGAGTTTGGCATCCATTAGGCTCGATAGCGTAGTCCAAAAGCTACTCAATAAGCGTTTTTCCTTGTCATAAATAATGGAGTTAGGAATCCCAAAGTGCATCTACACATGTTCAAAGAAGAGTTATGTTGCATCCTTGCTAGTGATTTTATTTTTGCCAAGAATAAAATTTGTCATTTTCTTAAAATGATCCACAATCATAATGATGTAGTCACATTTGCACTTGGTTTCCTACAACCAACCATGAAATTCCTTAGATATACTTTCCCAAGGCCTTGAAGGCAGTGGAAGGAGGATGCACAACCCCCACTTCCTAGTTTTTTAAGCTCTGCAAGTGTACCAATGTGCCATTTATTACCTCAGTTTTCCCATTTGATTGAGGGTGAAATATTGTGTTATGTGTGAGTTTGGTATTTATCAGGCTCCATAACATACTGGAATATCATTTCTTCAAGAATATTTAGTGGCATATGCATGATATTCATCTTTGCGCCATAGGTGGGTTATTGTTTGACCCTTAGTATTCTTGATTTCTATAATGCCAAACATAATTTGGATTTTCATAATAGTCTCGTTCATGGAGGAATTTGACCTTCGCTGTACTAGTTTTTTAGGACTTCATGTATAAATTTTGAAGCCTCCAGGGCACCATCCACTTATGCAAAAAACACTAAGATGGAATCTAGATGCTACTAGAAAATTATTAGCATGGTGTTGAACATTGTCATGCACTTGTAAACTATTTGACAAAATGTACAAACATTGTGAGAGGATGCATGTTCACTATTTGAAAAAATAAAGGGATGGCTTTGGATCTCTTTAAAGAAGGGGCATTCATTTTTTTGTGAGAATATTATATAGGAAAACTATCACCTTAGAGGTTGAGAGTTTGGAGATTATACTTTATGTTTCATTTCCATTACATGAACTATTAGTTGACTTTATGGCTAGTAGGGTTGTGGTAAAGTTATATCACCAAAATAAATCATGAGATTCAACCTTGGTAGGGTCCTTTTCAGACTTCAAAATACTATAAAGGAAAAATGAAAAACTTATTGTAATATTGGACATAGGGAATATTTGGGATTTTATGTTTATAATGTCATAGGTTTCCCTACTTGACTTGAACTTAAAAACTCATTGTATATTATTTTTTTAGTTTGCAAGACTGGATGGATTTTGAGCCTTTATAATTTTTGATCTCACAAATTTCATATGCAATGATGTTTCTAAAATGGGTTATTTTGTTTGCATGGTTGGATGGATTTTGGGACTTTATATTTTCCGATTTCATAAGTCTCATATGAAATGTTGTTTATAAAATGGGTCATTGTTAGTTTAGGTCCATAATAGACATGTAAATTTCAAAAGTAATGTTGTTGGGTTATAAATGTTCTTTCACATACCCACCAAAATATTGAGCATTTAGGTTTGTGGAGTTTGTGAAACTTTGAAGAATTGTGTTAAAAGAAATGCAAGGGTTCCTTCAAGTGCTCGATGGAATCAACAACTAGATCAACAAAATTTGGGTATTTTATGTTAATAGTAAATGCTAACTCAACACTTTGATGGTAATTAATTTATATCATGTGGCACCTACTATAATGGCAATATTCCATCATGTTGATATAATCAATAAGAGGTGGAAGGACACGTGGGTCAATTAGATCTTACCATAAGGAAATGGTGATACAAGCAATAGGTACTAGGTGGAGAAGTTGAAAATTTAGAAAGCGTCATGTGTTAAGATGGTGTATTTTATGAGTAAGTCAAGGGGTCTTAGTCTTTCACCAAAAAATCTCTAGTTCCCTTGCCTTCATATCTAAATGACTAATTTAATGGATTTTATAAGTATTTTAGTTTTGGGAGATTGAATAGTTTTTGCATCCTTTGTTGCGTATGTTGCATAGCTTCATCAATGAACATGATACTATACTTAATCGCATAATACAATATTTTGGTTCCAACAAATGTATGTAATCAAGGACTTATGTCTCTCAATATGCATAGCTTTTTGAATTGATCCAACAAGGCACTAAAGCTGAAAACCATTATATTTCAAGTCTAGGACATCCTAATGTCATAGTCCATACATTATATTTGTTAAGATTCTATGTGGAATAGGTCCCCACCCAATTAAGATCTTACGAATCAAACAAAATATTCCACGTATGTAGAAAAAATAGGTAAGGTTATTGATATGGACACAAAATAAATATTATATAGACATGTGGCAGAAGCATGAAGGAGCCATGTCATTATAGGTGATGCCATGAAGACCAATAAAAATCTACTACGAGGAAGCATGAAGTCAACAAATAGGGAAAAGAGGGTCTAAGCCTTCCTATATTTTAATAAGCATAAATATGTAAATGAACCCAATGAAGTAAAAATTCATAATTCATAAGTATTTTGGATCCTTGAATGCCCTAGTAGATTTGGATTCCTTTACATGGAACATTGGAAGCATGCAATTGCTCCACCTAGAAGTTTCCTATGAACATGGAAAGCCTATAATAAGAGGGCCTAAGGTATTGAAGAGATTCCACTTTAAAACTACAACCACTCACATAATTATACATGTAAGACACATTAGGAACAATTGGATTGCACATAGACCATATACCAATTGGATTTGTGTGTCCTAAATACTCATACATTTGGGTGTGGTGATTCCTACCTTGGAAAACTCAAGGAAAGAGTGAGATTTGTTTGTTGCATTGATGGATGACAAGTATGAAGCATCATGGTGCTTTGTGTTGAAATTACTAAGACAACTAAGAGAGGGGGGGGGGTGAATCAGTTGTTACTGTGCTTAAAACATTTATGACTTATTCATGATTTTTTAATCTCTTCCAAGTGACCATTAATATTATAGAAGATATGAACAACATAAAAAATGAACATCAATCACACATAAGATATACATAGAGACATATTTTCATGAGGAAACCCATAAAGGGAGAAAACCTCTTCTTCTTTGAATGATAGGCAGTCTTTTAAGTTTTGTACATCATCTATCTTTGAGAACCAACTCAATGTGAGGCTACTACCTTTGTTTTACAAGCTCCAACTTGCTGAGAGCACCAACCCTCTTATTTCTCTATCACCCACTATAAGGAAGCGTCAACTCCCTGAGTGTTCCAGCACCAACTGGATTTATACAAGCACCAACTTGTTGAGAGCACCAACCGTCTTATTTATCTAGCACCCACTAGAAGGAAGCATCAAATCCCTGAGTGTTCCAGCACCAACTGGACTTATACAAGCACCAACTTGCATACCGAAAACTCTGTGTTTTCCCTAGAACCACCCTGCCACCCTGTTTTCTAGCCACGACTAGATGGAAGATACAACTTCCAATATTCAAGAACCAACTTGAATATCAGAGGACCACAATCCTCCCTAGCACCACCCTACCTCCCTGAGTGTAAATAAATGATTGAATAACCAACAATACAGGTATATCGATTCTTACCACTTCTTCTCTGTTCTACAATTCTTCTCTATTTCACTTTTCTTCTGCTATGTTCATACTTGGCTTGACTTGCTTCTATATGATTTTCAATTCTGCTCTTCTTCTGTCTATTCTACAAATATTCTTTGTTTCACTTTTCTTCTACTTTGTTCATACTTGGATTGACTTGCTTCTGTCTGTTTTGCAATTTTTCTCTTCTTCTGTCTATTCTGCAAATCTTCTCTGCTTCTGTTTGTTCAGCTTCTGTTTCTCATTTCTGAGTTTCAACTCACACTGCGCATACTGTAATTTTTCCTTTCTTATAGTTCAACTCATTTTTCAGTTAGAATAGCCAACTCCACACAATCATTGTTGTTTTAGTTTTATGCCCACTACTTCTTTCATTACACCTCGAATCTCCTAGGGAAAAAAACGCATCAACAACTGAATCACCAACTGTTTGAGAATCATGATTTAGTTCAACTAACTAAATCGTAATTGAACAGTTAATCATGAAGAGACACAATATCCCTTCGATCAACTTTCTAAGTATCCAACGTCGTTGGATTACAAGTGCAGGGTATCGTGTTGATTTTGTGATTTCACATTTCGGTATTCTTGTGATGGGATTTCTCGACACTCCATATCGCGATCTCCAAAAATCCGAAAACAAAAAAGCTTAGCTGGACTAGATCCTTCCCTTATCGTGACCATCATTGGTGACCTGGCGCATATCCACAAAGCGCTTCACGATTCACAACTTCGGGACTCTTGTGATGAAGAGTCTCGAATCTTTATGTCGCGATCACCAAAATGGAGCTTCGTTGGACTGGCTCCTTCCCTTCTCGTGACCATCGACGGTCACTAAGTGCTTATCCACAAAGCACGCTTCGCGATTCACAACTTTTGTCATGAATCTCCTTGAATCCTCCAACTCCCGGTATCTAAAACTCCAAAATGGAGCCAGATCAACGGTCCACACTCTCTCTTGATCAACAACTCAGATTGAATCGCAGTTTTGCATTTTGCGATTTCAAAGGATAGAGCTCCTCCTTCCTTTAACTTTTCAGTCAGCGAAAATCTGACCTCTCACCATGTGTAGTCTACATCCAATGGTCCATGACCCTCAATCCAAGGGTTCAGATCAATCCTCGATCTGATGACCCAGATCATTTCAAGATATCGCATATTGCGAGTTCCCACACCATGCTCCATTGAATCCTCCAATGTGCAATTCAACAGAATTCTAGTCGCTCGCCACATATCTTTCTTGAATATGGATGATCCTCCTACTTTCGGGACTTTGTAAGCCTGCTTCATATTCCATGTAAAGATCATGCTCCTTCTTCTGGATCCAATGAAGGTCGGTCTTTGGGCTCAGATCTGACGCTTGAGATCTTTTCTCTTCTACTGCACGCTCCTCCTATCCGAATTCAGATCTGATGGTCATCGAGAATTCTAAATGGGATCCAACGATCACTATTGCTCTTCACTATTGGTCTTTCCATTTCCATGCCATTATCGTTGCACTACTGATCATGTTGATCTTCACCATCAATGAAAAAAATGCACACGTTTCCTTCTATCTATAAATATACCAACAATCTCCCCCTTTGGCATTGATGGCAACCTTGAACTTGAAGAACTGCACTCTACACTCTCTGCCTAGACTGCTACTCTTCCTGTTGAACATGGAACCAAACATACCACTGTAGCATCCTTACCACACTGCTTACCTCTGCACTCTCTACCTGTACTGCTACTCTGCCTGCTGAACATGCAACCAAACATACCACTATATCATCCTTACCACACTGCTTACCACACTTTTTCTCCCCCTTTGACATCAATGTCAAAGAAGAAACACGCTCCCCCTGAACTATTGCAATACATCTCGAAGGTATTAGATATGTGACAATCACATACTCCCCTTGACAAGGTGAACAAATTAGACAAAGGAAGATATAACCCCCAACTTCTAACGAAGATATCCAAAAGGTGTTTTTGCTAATGGTTTAGTAAAGATATCAACTATTTGTTCTGTGGAAGGAATATAATTCACTTGGACAATTCTGTTTGTAACCTATTCTCTGAAAAAATGATATTTTATTGGTATATTCTTTGACTTTGAATGAAGTACAGGATTCTTAGAGAGACTGATGGCACTGGTGTTATCACAATGAAGTGGAATTGGATCAGTATAAGTTACCTTCAAATCTGCAAGAGTTTGTATCATCCATAGAATTTGTGTGTGATAAGTAGCAACAACAATGTATTCTACCTCTGTAGTTGATAAGGAGATGGATCCCTGCTTCTTACTAAGCCATGCTACTAACGAGTTACCCAGGAAGAATGCTCCTCCACTGGTGCTCTTTCTCTCATCCACACAGTTTTCCCAATCAACATATGAATAAGTAGTTAACTGAAATTTCTTATTTCTAGGATACCACAGACCATAAGTCATTGTGCCCTTCATGTACTTGAATATCCTAGTTACCACTACTAAATGACTTTGTTTAGGAGAAGACTTATAAGGACCTACCATTCCAACAAATTGCATTATATCAGGACGAGATGTTGTGATGTACAAAAGACTGCCTATCATTGATCGATATGTCCTTTGATCAACATCAAGTGAAATATCATCTTTGTTGAGC
Source organism: Picea engelmannii (assembly GCA_009831015.1). NCBI lineage: Eukaryota > Viridiplantae > Streptophyta > Pinopsida > Pinales > Pinaceae > Picea > Picea engelmannii. The sequence continues at coordinate 1,065,552 of ML777576.1, forward strand.
TTGCAACCAACCACCATAGGTGTACTAACAGGAGAAGAATCTTCCATCTGAAATTTCTTCAACATCTCTTTCAAATATTTTTCTTAAGAGATAAATATTCCTGCAAAACTCTAATTTACTTCTAAACCATAAAAGTATGACAATTCTCCTATCATGGACATCTCAAACTCTGTTTGCAATGAGTTAGAAAACCACTGGATAGAGGATTCATTAGTACAACAAAAAATAATATCATATACATAGACCAAAACAACCAGTAAATTATCACCTTCAGACTTAATGTAGATATTGTTGTCAACAATACCTTTCTTGAACCCTTTATCTTTTAAAAATTTGTCCAGTCTATAGTACCAAGCTCGTGGTGCTTGCTTTAGTCCGTATAAATCCTTCTTCAACTTGCAGACATAATCAGGATTATCTGTCAATGAGAATCGTTCAGGTTTCTCCATATATACTTCTTCCTCTAGATCTCCATTAAGAAAAGCTGACTTAACATCCATATGATACACTTTAAAGTTATTATGACATGAATACGCAAGAAACATTATGATGGCTTCCAATCTTGCCATTGGTGCAAAGGTTTCATCAAAATCCTGACCTTCAACTTGTGCATACCCTTTACAGACCAATCTGGCTTTATTTCTAACAACTTGTCTTTTTTCATTCATTTTACTCTTGAACACCCATTTGGAACCTATTGCATTCTTATCTTCAGGTCTAGGAACAAGCTCCCAAGTATTGTTCTTCTCAATCTGATCAAGCTCTTCATTCATAGATCTAATCCAGTCATCATGCTTGTTGGGTTCATCAAAATTTTCAGGTTCAATCATAGATAAAAAGGAAACCTGAGATTGTTCTGAGTCTTTAATCAATTTCCTTCATGTCTGAACTCCTTTATTTGTATCTACAATTATTTGATTTTCAGGATGATTCTTTCTAACAATTCTGAGAGGTGGTTTTGTTTCTTTCTGTTGATTTGTGTCAGCCTGAGTATTCATATCTTCATCTTATTCAGATTCTTCCCTTTCTCATCCTTGGACCTTTTCATCTTCATCTTCAACTATATCTTATGTGCTTGGTTCAACACTGCTTACATTTCTGACTGGGATTTCTTCATCAACTTTTATGTCGATACAATCAACCAATTTATGCAGCCTCTTATTGTAGCATATGTACCCTTCACTGTTTGTAGCATAACCTAAGAAGATACCTTCATCAACCATGTCATCATATTTGCCAATATTTTCATCATTATTCTTGATATAACATTTACTCCCAAAGACTTTAAAATGATTGATTGAAGTAGGTCTTCCAAACCATAGTTCATAAGGAGTCTTGTCACTATGTGGCCTGAGATGAGCCTTGCTAAGAATATGAACAGTTGTATGGATTGCTTCCACCCAATATGTCTAAGCAATATTCCTTTCATTCATCATTGATCTTGCCATCTACTGAACTGATCTATTTTGCCTCTCAACTACTCCATTTTGTTGTGGAGTTCTTGGAATAGTGTGTTCTCGTTTGATTCCATTTTTATCAAAAAAATATTTGAAGTTCCATGAACTAAACTCTCCTCCTCTATCAGACCTTATTGTCTTCAATATTTTTCCTTTTTGATTCTCAGTCAGAGCCTTAAACACTTTGAATTTTTCAAATGCTTCAGATTTTTCCTTCAAAAAGGCAACCCACGTTAGTCTAGAATAATCATCAATAATCAACATAAAATAGTTTTCTTTTACTGTACCTTCTTTTCTTGATGGTCCACATAAATCCATATGTACTAATTGGAGAGGTTTTTCTATTGAAGAAAAGTTTTTAGATTTGAATTGTGTCCGAGTAAGATTTCCTATCTGGCAAGGTTTACAAATAGAGTCATATGGCTTTGATATCTTTGGAAGATCTTTTACTGCCCCATTGTTTCTAAGCTCAATTATATGATCAAAATTTAGGTGTCCAAGTCTCCTATGCCATATCCAAATTTCATCATACTTGATTAAGTGGCATTCTTATTTTTCTTCTTTTAACACATAGACATTGTTTTCTGTTCTTATCCCTTTTGCAACAAGTTGTCTTGAATTCACAGACTTTATTTTACAATCTTTAGAGGTAAAACAAAAATCACATCCTCTGTCACAAACTTGAATAACACTTAGTAGATTATCTTTCAGACCATCTACAAACAACACATCTCGAGCTTTTCCTTTTCCATTACTCAAGCTTACCATTCCTTTACCTTTTATTTTTCCTGGCGCATCATTTCCAAAAGTTACATTCTCTTATTTGTTTTCACTTAGAGTTAGAAACTTACTTTTGTCTCCAATCATATGTTTGGAACATCCACTGTCAATATACCATGGATTCTTTTATCTTTGGGTTGATAACACTAATCCACACTGGTCATCTTATTTCTTCTTCCAAACCTTGAAATTTCCAGCAGCAGGATTCAAATCTGGCTTATAGTTCTTTAAGCGACAGTCTACAACTTTATGTCCATAATTATGACAGTTATAACATCCTGGTTCACTAAATAGCAAATCATAACAATTGTTATGCTCGTAACTGTTGTTATGTTTCACCTGCGTCCTTCTTCCAACCATCGTATGATTTATAGTCTATGGTTGTTTGTTGTTTGGCTGTCTAAATCTTTGTTGTGGCAGATAACTATTCCTTGAATAACTTGTTTGCTCATATCTACATCTTAAAGAACAAGTTATAGCTTTGTGACCAAAGTTAGGAAAGAAAAAACAATATCCATAGAAAAATCCTTTGTACCTGGAAAAATACTGTCTTCTTTGAGCGGGTTGATTTCTTCCATGTTGATAGTTTCTCTGATCAGTTCTGGTACTTTCATTTTCATTCCTTCTTGGTGGTTGATTTTCTTTCTTTGTTTCTGGAGAGCGGTTGTTGTCAACGATTATAGATTTGACAAACTTGATGGGTTCTTTATTACTTGGATGATCACTACTTGATCCTTCTTCATAGCCCAAGCCAGCTTTCAACTTTGGATTCCTTTGTTGATTTAGAATGGAGGTTAAACCTTCTGAAGCTTTAATACTTGACATATTTTGGTGATACAATGCCTTAAACTTCTCCATTTCCTTTCTGGTTTTTACTATATCTTCTTCTAAGGCTTCACACCTCGCTTTCTTCTCTGATAATTGTTGTTTCAGAATGTCTTATATTTTCTTTACCTCTTCTAACTCCACTTTTAGTAGAGCAAAGTCTTCATCGGGTTTTTTACCATTCATTTTAAACGACATCAACAACTGTTTTTGTTTTCTCTTCTTATGTCTGAGTCTGTCAATTTCTTCCAAAGCACTGATTAATTCACCTTCCATATCCACCACAGCTTCTTCGTCATCCATTTCACCTACTGAATGTTCATCATCAAGATATCCCATAGCCATAAGAATAAAATCATTCACTTTGTTTTCATAGGATGAATCACTATCTATGTCTTCTGAGGAGTCATCATTGTTTGCACACAAAATTTTATTTTTACTATATTTCTTAAATTTGAATTTATTTTCATCATCAGAGTTTTGGTCCTTTTGGTCCTTTTTCTTGTGGGGACACTTAGATGAAAAATGACCTATTTTACCACAGTTAAAGCATTTGAAGGGCAACTTGTCTTGGTATTTTCCTGATCCTTTCTTTAACCTTCTCACAAATTTTTCCTCAATATCATCTAGTTCTGAATCAACATCCTTATCTTATTTAAAAGATGCTTCCCTAGTAATGTATTTATCTTTGCTAATTCTCATTTCATATACAGTTAGAGTTCCTAGGAGTTGATCAATGGACAGAGTTTTAAGATCATTTAGTTCTTCTATTGGAGAGACTTTTGGATTTAAATTTATCAAGAAGAGATCTTAAAATATTCTGAACTAAAAATGATCTTCAATCTTCTCACCAAGACCCTTCATGGCATTCACAAGTTCTTCAACTCTTAAAAAATACTTGCTAACTGTTTCATCTTCATTCATCTTTAGTTGTTCAAATTTCAATCTATATGTTTGAAGTTTGACATCTTTTACTTTCTCATTTCCTTCATAACTGCTAATAAGTTTATCCCACATTGCTTTGGCAGTTTCAAGATGCATCACCTTTACAAACTCAGCTTCAACAAGTCCATTTAGGATAGCATTCATTCCCTTAGCATTAAATATAAACTCTAACTTATCATCCTTGGAAGCTAGCACAACAAGCTTTGTATATCCAGTCTCTACTACATCCCAAACATCAGCACCTAAGGCCATTAAGTATGTTCTCATTCTAACCTTCGAGAAGGAAAAATTTGTTCCATCAAACAGAGGAGGCTTAGTGGCTGAAGTCCCTTCATGACTTGTCATGTTTGAGCTTACAGATCTACCTTTAAATAAAAGGAACCCACTCAGATACCAATTGTTGAAATTACTAAGACAACTGAGAGGGGGGGGGGGTGAATCAGTTGTTACTGTGCTTAAACAATTTATGAATTATTCATGATTTTTTAATCTCATCCAAGTGACCATTAATATTATAGAAGATATGAACAACATAAAAAATTAACATCAGTCACACATAAGATATACACAGAGACATATTTCACGAGGAAACCCATAAAGGGAGAAAACCTCTTCTTCTTCGAATGATAGGCAGTCTTTTAAGTTCTGTACATCATCTATATTTGAGCACCAACTCAATTTGAGGCTACTACCTCTATTTTACAAGATCCAACTTGTTGAGAGCACCAACCCTCTTGTTTCTCTAGAACCCACTAGAATTAAGCATCAACTCCCTGAGTGTTCCAACACCAACTGGACTTATACAAGAACCAACTTGTTGAGAGCACCAACCCTCTTATTTCTCTAGCACCCACTAGAAGGAAGCATCAACTCCCTGAGTGTTCCAACACCAACTAGACTTATACAAGCACCAACTTGCATACAAAAAACTTTGTGTTTTCCCTAGCACCACCCTGCCACCCTGTTTTCTAGCCACAACTAGATGGAAGATACAACTTACAATATTCAAGAACCAACTTGAATATCAAAGGACCACAATCCTCCCTAGCACCACCCTACCTCCCTGAGTGTAAATAAATGATTGAATAACCAACAATACAGGTATATCGATTCTTACCACTTCTTCTTTGTTTTGTAATTCTTCTCTATTTCACTTTTCTTCTGCTCCGTTCATACTTGGCTTGACTTGCTTATGTCTGTTTTTCAATTCTTCTCTTCTTCTATCTGTTCTGCAAATCTTCTTTGTTTCACTTTTCTTCTACTCTATTCATACTTGGCTTGACTTGCTTCTGTCTATTTTGAAATTTTTCTCTTCTTCTGTCTGTTCTGCAAATCTTCTCTGCTTCTTTCCATTCAACTTCTGTTTCTCATTTCTGAGTTTCACCTCACACTGCGCATACTGTAATTTTTCCTTTCTTACAGTTCAACTCATTTTTCAGTTAGAACATCCAACTCCGCATAGTCATTGGTACTTCATTTTTATGCCCACTACTTCTTTCATTACACCTCGAATATCATAGGGCAAAAAACACATTAGCAACTGAATCTCCAAGCGTCCAAGAATCATTATTCAGTTCAACTGACTGAATCGTAACTGACATTTAATCATGAAGAGCAACAACAACCCTTTGATTAGCTTTCCAAGTATCCATCACATTTAGATTACAAGTGTAGGGTATCGCGTTGATTTCGCGATTTCACATTTTGGTATTCTTATGATGGGATTTCTCAACACTCCATATCGCGATCTCCGAAACTCCAAAAAGAAAAGAGCTTGGTTGGACTATCTCCTTCCCTTCTCATGACCATCAGCGTTGACCTGGCACTTATCCACACAGTGCTTCGTGATTTGCAACTTCGAGACTCCTGTGATAAAGAGTCTCGACTCCTTATGTCGCGATCGTCGAAATGGAGCTTCGCTAGATTGGCTCCTTCCCTTCTCATGACCATCGATGATGACCAGACGCTTATCCACAAAGCGCGCTTCATGATTCACAACTTTTGTCATGAGTCTCCTTGATTCCTCCAACTCCTGGTATTTGAAACTTCGAAATGGAGCCAGATCAACGGTCCACACTCTCTCTTGATCAACGACTCAGATTGAATCGCGGTTTCGCGATTTCAAAGGATAGAGCTCCTCCTTCCTTTGACTTTCCAATCAGGGAAAAGATAACCTCTGGCCACGTGTAGTATGCATCCAACGATCCACGAACCTCAATCCAAGGGTTCAGATCAATCCTCGATCCGATGGCCCGGATCATTTCGGGATATCACATATCGCGAGTTCCCACACCATGCTTCGTTGACTCCTCCAATGCGCAAGTCAACGAAATTCTAGTCGCTCGTCACGTGTATTTATTGAGGATGGATGATCCTCCTGCTTTCAGGACTTTGTAAGCCCACTTCATATTGCACGCAAATATCATGCTCCTTCTAGATCCAATGATGGTCGGTCTTTGGGCTCATATTTGACGCCTGAGATCTGTTCTCTTCTATTGCGCGCTCCTCCTATATGAATTCATATCTGACAGTCATCAAGAATTATGAATGGGATCCAACAGTCACTGTTTCTCTTCACTGTTGGTCTTTCCATTTCCATGCCATTATCATTGCGTTATTGATCATGCTGATCTTCACCATCAATGATAAACATGCACATGTTGCCTTCTGTCTATAATTATGCCAACACTTTGTCTTCTTTGTGCACATTTTATTTTTTATATTAGATGAACATCTATAAAGCAACCCAGAACTAGAAGGGTCAAGGATCACATGTTTATGTAGTAGGAGATTGATACCAAATATGATGAGTTATACATTTTACATGCCCATTTTTGTTCTAGTTATCGGGTTATCTTTGCTATAATTATACAAAGGTAAAAAGGATGTGGAGAAAATCATATGGCTTTTAGGGAAACAAATCAATACTAGTTGCATACTACATACATAAAATTTATAAAGTAGATGAGATCCTTGACATTAATGGTTACTAATAGATAGAAGCAGTGAGGGAATCTTTCATATTCTAGTATTTTAGAGCTATTTCCAAGCATATTTAGAGAAAACATTCAAGACACAATTACATCCCATTTTCATTCTTAAAACTAAGAATAAGAAGAAGTATATAGGGAATAATGAGTGGCAGGTTATGTTCTATTTGTGAGAAGAAGAATGGATAAATTATATGAGGACCAAAGAGGCATATTTATTGGTGCTAATGTTTAGGTCTATAACATCCATACTCACCACAACCCAATAGTACCTATAGTCCAAAATATGAGATATCATTTTTGGGATTATTTGTGTAAACATAGTCATTTTAATTGATGACCCATATCCCATGATTATTATTTTTAATTGCTTGGATTTTGGCCTCCATTTTGTCCTCAAGGTTAGAACCCAACCAAAGAAAAAAACAAAACAGTTTCCATTATGTGCAATGTTTTAATGGAATTTCATATTGTCTTGAGTTTAGGTAAGCTTATAGGAGAACTTGGAGAGGTTTTCAATCACACGTTCCTTTTGGTTATGGAAAACTAGTAGTATTTCCATAAGGTACATTGTGTAGACATGAGGGGACATGCTTGGGATTAATGAAGTAGAAGAGGAAGAAATGACTTCCTAGCATGGGTATCATGGGAAGAGATAGGATGGAGCACTTAGTGGGAACTTCTTGTTGTATATAGGTTGAAAATTTGATCTAATGAGAAGGAAAGGGACCATTATCATCAATCAAGCTAAGGGGTGATTCTTGAGTAGGATGGTTCCAAAAGATATCCCTTTACTTGAAGGAAATGGTTCTATTTGTAAACTTATTTTGGGGCTCTTGGCTTTCCAACTTCCCAACTCCTTGACTTCCCTAGACTCTTCATATCCCACAAACTTTCCAACTTCTAGACTTGGAAACAAAATTAAAAATTCACTAATAATGAAATTCATCCAACTTGATGTATACTTATAGAGTTGGGTGAAAATTTTTGAAATTAAATTTTCATGTGAAAAAGATAAATTTCCCACTTTTGGTTTAAGTTTACTAACCTAAGGTCTATATTGAAATTTTTATGGGAAACATCAAAAGTACGTTCTTAAACATTTCCACTTGCTTAGTGGGAAAGTGATCAGGGGATCAAATTTTGCTCAATTTTCAAAGTGCTCGGAATGAGATGAAAATAGTGCCATTGCGTCCGTCTCATCTTTCTGATTCCGGTGGTATATTTACTTTCTCAAATGGAGTCTGTATGGAGAAGATATCGCGATCTGTCTGCCAAGCCAAACAGGCAAAATTTTTGGATGCTGACTGTACCTGTTCGTACAGTCTGTACAATCTGTACAGTGATGTGGCAGGATCGTACAGGCCGTATGGAGGTGATGTGGCAGTTGTTGATTGATAGATCGTTGGCAAGTACGGTGTTGACATGTGTCATTAGGTGGCCAATAATGGGAGGACACGTCGCCCAATCCAAGGGCACCACGTGTCGCTCACTGGTTGGCTAAGGAGTTTATGTATAAAATTTTGGAGGCCGCGGGGTTCGACCCCCGGACCTCTCCTCCACATAATGACTTCACAAATTCCAATAACCAACTTTCCCGCCGACGTTCCTTGTTACGGATGTCAACGCACATGTATTTCATATGGTGCATTGTATTAATTGGAAAGGGGGGCGGGTCGGGGCTTAGCCCCAACCCATAGTTTATACCATAACATATAACCATATGTTATAATCGTGTATGTAAATGCACGCGCGGATATATGTAACCAAGGTTTTACCATGTATTAAAATGTGGCGCGGTTATGACTTGCGCCCGGGTTTTGACATGGCCCACGGTTTTTAATATATATTGCATGTGCCCACGAGTTGGAGTGCGAGGGTTATGCGGTTGGAGTGGTTCAATGAACTAACCACCTTTTAATCTGTGCGAGGTCATATGACCATCCATACGCCCAGGTGCTGAGGCGGTTAGGGGCTGGAGGCGCCTTAACCGTCCTACGGTTTGCACCGTTGGCACGGTTGTGCCTGGTGCTGGGTTTTTATGCTTTAAAGAGCGTGTGAGCCAGGTTCACTCAAGGGGGGTGCGAATTATAGAACCAGAGACAACAAGCTTGAAGAGGGAGACTTCCAGGAGGCCTAACTTCTTCATTTTTCGACCGATTGAGGTGCCGAAAGAGCCCAGACAGGGGTTTTGGGACGCTGGGAAGCCATTGGAGCAGTCG
>ML777576.1:1092359-1121804 GCA_009831015.1 Picea engelmannii
AGCAATTAATAATAATGATCCATTGGAAGCTGGACCAGGAGATGTAGCCCATAAGAGGGGTGAACTCCTTTATCAATTGTTGTGCACATGTGTTTATGTTCAATGTTTATGCTGTTGTCTATGTGTATTTTTCATGAGTAATCCTAAATTTATGTGTTGCAAATTGATCCTGTTGCTTTAAACACATAACTTTTCACTTGCAATAATTATTCAAGTTTTTCAAGTCTTCTTCATTTTTAGATCAGAAAGATTACATGATCATTAAGGAATAATTTGTCAATGTCTTGGATTTCATTGGAAGTGAGCTTCTTTGGTTCAATCCTTTGGACAACCCTTAATCAGAATTAATTAAATAAAATGTCTACTTATTTGGGATAATGATGTGGGGAAAATAGTAAATGTATCATGACTTTAATATTAAAAAATGCATCTAAAATATCTTTCATAATGATGGTCACTTCAACCTATGCACCTTGAACACTTGATTCTTGAAAACCCATATTCATAGGAAGTTTGGTTACCTTGAATTAGTTGAGAGCATGTATATGAGTGGAAACTAATGAATGTGTCAAAATATAAAAAATCATTTTAGATATCTCACTATATTCTTACAATCCTGGATAACTATATATCTTATTCGATCAACTGAATATACAACCAAATCAGTACCTGCCAAATATTTCTTCCTCGAGTGAGGGAAGCTCATGACAGATAGAGGGAAATGTGACTGAATCTAGTAGATTTGATATGCGAACAATGACTAGAGGTGAAAAGGTCAGAAGAAATTTATGTAGATGCATGGAATTTTTTCTTGCCGAAGGAGGATCATGCTCTTATGATGATGAGAGCATAAGAGACATAGAGGTGCCACTCAAGTATAATCATATGGTGAAACAATGGGTACCTAAGGAATCACCTCTATTGGACATTGACTTCATTGTCAACAATATGACATATCACATTACACCATCCTCTCTGCATGGTCTGGGGTTATTTTCCATGGATGGAATAACAATAAAATACAATAAAATAACTGAATTGATGGACTATGTTGAACCACGTTACAATTATAGCGATTAGATGCAGTTGGTATAGTACATGTGAAGTATGCGGAGATATGCACTCAACACAAATTATGTAAAACTAATAAACAATGATAAAAATAAGGGAGCGAATATCTATATTGATGGAAGGCCTAAATCTTCCGATAATATTGCGGGGTTTATAAATAACACATGACCTGGGATAACAAACAAGAAACTGAATTGCATATATGAGGGACGCGAAGGAAATCAGGTAGTCGTGTGCGCAATAAAAAAAATAGCTCTCTGGGAAGAGTTATTAGTGGATTACCATTTGAATTGAATATATACATCGACTAATAGTGTGTGGGTACTTAAGAAACACCTATTTAAGCAACCTCTACTTGTCGCATTATATTTTTTTTTATCTTTAACATGTAAATGATTAACAAATTCGATTTACATTTAATGTAAATTTTGTTATTTGTTTATATAATTTTATTTGTGTGGCAATCATTTTTTTTCATCTTTAACATTTTTTTAAATATTTCAGGGTTCTAATTATATTATGTGTCAGGATGATCGTGGAAAAGAGCCAGCCGCAAAACATGTAACGATTAACAATTTTGACTTACATTATACGTGAATTTTATAATTTATTTATATTTTTTTGTGTGTGTGGTGATTAGTTACTTTATTTGTTTATATAACTGAAATAACATTTATTTTGTTGAAATATGTAGTCTACGGGCCATGATGCCCATGATTCTCCCAACAATGAGGTGTTGTATTTATCCCCCGACCCGATGGTAATAATACAAAAAAGGATCATTAAAGCAAACAAGGAACTTGTTCGCTTGTTAGACCTTGCATATCAAACTCATGAGGTCAAACAAAGGATCAAACTCGTTATGACACAACTTAGAACATATAAGGTAATAACCATAATTTAAAGAGAATTTTTTATGCAATAAGTTCAATTATGAAAGTTTGTTTTTTAACTTTTACATTATCTAAATGAAAAAAACATTTTCTTTCTTATATAGAGTTATATGGACATTGTTCATCCTGATGTTGGTAGTACTGGCATTGCACAGATGCTCATATACCTTATAGGCTATTTAGTTCTCCACCTTCCACACCTTTAGATGGGATCCATGACACACACCCCCAGGCAGCCACATAGCCCAGCTCTGGAGGTGGTGACAGAGACAAGCCTGATGATCTCGATTATATGGTTGCATTTCCTGGAGCGAGACGTCTTACCAGCACGAGGACCCTTTCGTGCACATTTATGGTCAACGAGGAAGGACTTCCATTAAATCAAATAAGACTCCCAAGTAGATTTTAATATTTTAATTGTTTCATGTTATCTATCTCAAACATAAATAATCTATATTATTATTTTTAAATTAATGATCATATATTTTTATGTGCAGGAAACAACCATTTTTATAGGCACTTGGAGATGAAGGCGTTGTTGATTTTTGGGCCAACCATACTCACGAGTTGGAATTTCTAGAATTCCAACCTAAAAAAAGAACTTATGGATTATCTTCAAGGCCTCTTTGGAGTAGACACCTTCAATAAAAGTGCAACCACCTCCTTAGCTGGCCAATATTTAAAATCTATGCGAGATGTGTATAGGGTTCACTTGCAAAATAACCCTAGGTATGAGTTTCCTCTTTTGGTTACAGAGAGGGAGTGGAAAGCGCTTGTTGGAACACATATTTTTCTAAACTTTAGAGTTTAATAAATTTATTTTTTTTCTCTTAAATAAGGACTACGGGCGTTTAAATCTCATCGTTGATAAAGTTTTCCGTATGATCAAATGATCTTAAATATTTCATATTTGTGGAGCCGCCAAATGATTAATGAGTCAAATCGCTGAAATTTGCTTCAGAGTTTCACATTTTGGATATTTCGTTATGTCTTAACTTTCAAAATCCTGGTACCCGAAAGATGAACGGTAAAATGCTGAAAGACTAAATCCCGATTAATTAAATCAAACTAAGTCAAATAAGTTAATCATTTCACGTTTTGGGAATCGAGGGTTTTACATTCATCACATCTAAAAAATTCTAAAACCCAAGTTTCTGAAAGCGTTGATTTTTAAACATGATTAATTATCTTCTTAAAAGGAAATTAACAGTGAAAATCAATATTTCACGCATTCGCTTCCGGGATATTTCAATTTTGTTCCATCCAAAACTCTCGATCATGAATCGTCGATATTTAGTAGTATTTATTATGGATCAACAGAAATGATTTCTAGCGTAGAGTGTGTATCACCAGATGTACTTTCCTCATTAAAACCAATAAATTCACCATCTGTAAAATCATACTTGAATTAATGCAAGCTAAGTGTAAATAAATATGTTCTATTTTGAATTTCATTATTACCTTCAGCAAAGTAGCGAGTTTTATCCAAAGAAAGATTACACATGCTCCCCTGTAACAGATATTCGCGTTCTATTTTTAACATCATGGCATCCAGGGAAACGTCGAAGAAGAATGATGATGTCGATGAAGGTTCGAATCCGAACACAGACGTTATGTCTAATACTACGCCACATGCTTTAGATTCAATTAGATCCTGGACGCAGATTTTTGAAATCTTGGAGCACGAAGTTATAAATTTCCCAGACGATTTTAGAGATGAAAAGAACGAAACTCAAGGAACCAAACTCAGAATTATAGCAGAGTTTGAGCTTCATAAAATAGCTACACGACCAAAGCTCATGCCATATAATGACATGATAAGCTGGGTTCTGGAAAACACCAATGTGCAAACTAGGAGCATCATCGACCACCAAAAGTTCGTTGTTGGCTCTTTCAGGCCGGAACACCTCCAAGTGATGTACAAGCTATCCCATGATCCAAAATATATTTATAATGTTGTGTTCATGATGGAGTTTGAAAAAAAAGAATGTGTGCAATTTGACCAAAGCTACCCAGATATAGTTAAAACCTGGTGGGGAATTCCAACGAAATTCAGAGCCGACTCCCATGGTGTTTATTTGACCGCATCATTAAATGAGTATATGGTCTATGTAGCCATGATGCTATGTAGAATATTTGGAAAGAAAATCCCTACTCATTTCCCGATGGAATGGGTATCAATCATGCATGAGGTAGTTGAGGGTTTCACTTTCGACTGGGCTAAGATGTTGTCTGATAACCTAGCCAAGGAAATTACTGAGTATCAAATGGTGAATTCAAAAGGTCAACCTGCCCCTTTTTATATGTCTATGTATGTCATGGATGCCATCTATTTTATGACTCCATTCTCATTGATGAATTGGAGCTGGAACCTGACCAATGCCGAACCTATCCATTTTTATCATTCCAAACTATGGGAGGAAAAGGCCAAAGATTTCTTCTATGAAATATGCCATAATGTAGTGATCCCCATTCATCAAGCACTATATGGTCATCCACCTCCTCGATTTTCAGATCAAATTATGGGAAACCTTAAACAGGTTGCAGATTGGTTCATTGAAGAAAATTTCTCCTATATCAGGGTTTTATGATGCTCAGTTTCCCCTCATGCTGTCCCAAAGTTTCTGCCTGATAGACTAGTGTGCAGAGAAGTGCTTTACCAGATGGTAACAGGAAGCATTAGAAAAGAGTTAAAATTAGCTTAGAAGAAATTTTGGTCGGTATTTCCTCTACAGGTTGGAAGGTTTTCCTTGTTGAATTTTGGCCATTCTAAAGTAGAGGTTGCAGCTTTAGAGGATGTCAAATTGGTTGACATTGAATTCAAAAGACATGATCCATACCAAATTGTGGATAAGCACCTAGCTCAATGCAATATGAAAATATATATGCATGAATATTCCCCATATGACGATATATTCAGGGGAATCAAATCTTATGAGGAGGTACAAGGCAGATTTCAGACGTTATCCCCTAACCAACAAGCCCGTTTATTCACTTTCCAAAAGCATAGATGGAGTAGTTTTCCCAAGATACTACAGGGAGAATTGATAAACAACCCTCCAATGTAGGGATCCATACCTCCAAGTTTTGAACCAAAGTCTTCTGGTAAACAAACTATCGAAGAAATTTCAAAGAATATCAAATTGTCTACATGAGAATTAGAAGCCTTGTGGGTAGGATATCTAGGGCCGTGGACAAAGGTTCAATTTGAGACAATACTAAAACAGAAACAAATGGTAATTCCTTTATCACCAGTCACCTCTATTGATACCTCACAAACAGTAGAAGGAAAGAAGTTCACAGAGATAGGCATTCCTATTACATCACTAACCCCTCTACAGTCAAGTTTCAGAACTTTTGGTCCTGAAATTACATTTGCAAGTGATATTACCCCGATCTCTCTTGAAGAGATGCCTCCTTTGAACTTTTTCTTTAGTACGAAAAGGAGGGCCATAGTCAGAAGAGAATCGCATCAGAAATAAGGGGTAGTATCCAAAATGCAAAGGATGATATTTGATGGATAGGGCTTGGAGGATTCAGAGCTTGCCAAGGAAATGGTAGGTTCATTAGGAACCTTCACTACAACCAGTTAGTGGTCAGTCGATAATATAGATGAGAAATTGAAACAAAGAAATCAGATGATAAGCCAGTTGCAAAATCTAATAAGGACTATAGAAAAGAATGTCATAGACGAAGTCAATAAAGGGCTAGAATAGGCTAGAGCTAGTGATAAACAAGAAATTCAACTGCTCAAATCCAGTCTTGATGAGATGCCCAAGAATATGCAAGTGATCAAAGAGCGGGCTATTCAATAAGTGAATTAGTGAAGCAAGTACAAGCCAAGTTGAACTTGACTGAAAGCATGGTTATAAATATAATCATTTTTCAAGAACGGGCACTGGAATTATGTAAACAACTGGAATCAATGCAACAAGGCCTTTTTGATAAGGTGGAAATTATTCAAAACCATTTTTGGGATGTGAATCAATCATTGGAAAACATTTGTCTCAGAGAGAGAGAGAGGCTACTACAACTCGAATCACTTTTCAAGAAGCGGTTGGGTCATCGGCTAGAGAATAAATTTATGTAATTCCCAGATTATCTGTTGCAGAGTAGGTAAGATGTGACATAATATTGAAAACATGGGAGGCCAATATAACCGAGAGTAAAAGATTGGCTAAGGAAATCGAAGAGTCTTTTGAAGAGGTTTTTCACTCACTAAATAAAAAATCACTAGGCCTCGGAAAAGATGATTGTTTTGAAGTTCTGGGACAAATTGACATTGTAAAACATCAACTTGATATCAAAGCAATATTTGAAGAAGCTCAAGTTGAAATTTCGCAGTTAAATCATATTGACATCTCTCAGATAGATAGATGGTTGGTGAAGCCTAATCTGCAGTTACATTCAATGACTTCTAAAGACAAAACGATAGAAGACAAACTACCACAATTACAAAGGAAGTTGTACATTTTTTAGGCAAAAGATGTGACATAACCTTCCAGGCTAGTAGCACAATTTGTAGGCAGGTGTGTACAATGTATTGAGCGAGGAAAAGGGAGTACCTCAAAGAATCAATGAGGTAATATGTATACAGATCGTTATTAGAGATTATCTGTGTCCAAGATGGAAAATAAGAAAAGAAAATGCCTTTGCTGGCATGAGAAAGAGACAGAGGAGAACTAAGCAAAGTGTTCCAAGTTTTTCATTTTGTAATTGTTTCTTTTTAGAAATAAATGGAATTCATACATACTCAAAGGAGTGAAAAGGGGATGGTTTTTTCCATATGTAACTGAGAAAACTCTCTTCATTGAGGATTAATACAACTACAAACCAAAGATTCCACATTTCATACAATTTGAGTTATGTGTTCTTTTGTCTTTTCACATTTCAACATCTTTTTATATATTTCCTTGACGAATGCTTGATCGCAATTTAGTACAACATCTATTGTGATTACATTTCATTTAGTTATTTGATAGCGAACGGTTTTTTCCTCTATATTTACTGTTAGTAAATACAAGACATGTAAGTCAATTAGATAGCTATATTTTATGCTTCATTTAAGGTTATATGATCTATTTTCTTTTTATGTAACAAAGTCAGATTCTTCTATAATTGATGCCTTGCTTTGTATAATAGCTTTATGTTTTTCTCTCATTACATCCAATACTTTTAATTTTAACTCAGACACGAAAGATGGCCTCTGAGCTGTTATACTGTTAATTCAATTTAAGGATTTTTTCTCACATAAATGAGGTAGAAAAAACAAACAATTAAAACCTTCCTTATTTCTTGATTCCTGACATTATGCTTTGAGCCTTAAGTATAAACTCGGGAACAACATCTTTTTGGCGCCGTTGCCGGGGATGGAGAAACATGGTTATTTTTCCCTGGGAGAACGACATTGGTAAGTTTCTCTCTTTGATAGTGATCAAAGATTGAATACATTATAAGGATAATTTTGATATTTCACTTGGCGACTCCACAACTAATAAACTGGCATTTAGTCAAATGAACACCAGAAAGAATCCAGAGGATAAGCAGACTTCGCCTATATCCGACCCTGAAAAACTTTTGAAACCAAGGGGGTATCTTAAATAGACTACTACATCAACAAGTAAGGTTTATAAACCCAAATCTAATACTAAGGTTTTACTTGAGCAGTTAACTTCGCAATAAGGTTCCACCCAAATCAATTTCAGAGAAAAATCCATTGATAGAATCGAAGACGAAACCCTAAAACTCGAGTTGGTTTCACTCGAGATTAAATAT
The DNA here is from genome assembly GCA_009831015.1 of Picea engelmannii. NCBI lineage: Eukaryota > Viridiplantae > Streptophyta > Pinopsida > Pinales > Pinaceae > Picea > Picea engelmannii. The sequence continues at coordinate 1,100,099 of ML777576.1, forward strand.
GAGACCGTTCAAACTGTCTCCTTTATCAACAAAGGTAAAAAATCCATCTCAATACCCACTTCAATTGACATTTCATCAATTCCCAGAGTCAAGCTTCCAACCTCACGAAGTTTTGAAGAATATATCTTATACCTTGACTTGACTCCTATTGGTTCTCCCATGTATACATCTTGTAAATCCGAGGAAACTAGTCCTCATTTTTCCGTTCTCTCTTTTCCAGATTTCCTGTCTCCTGACGGTCAGTTTCCTGAAACTTTTCTGCTTCATCCAGACGCATCCAAAATGTCACTACACCTCTTTGAAAACCTTCTTTATAATATCCAAGTTTCATCCCCTAGATTATGAATGGCTGGTGTCAGAGACGGTGGTGGAGATATAAGAGGACATGGTGTTGGAGGAGGAGGAGTAGGTGGTCAAGGACCACCTCCACCTCCTAGAATTTTTCTAAAGTAGCCACTAGATATGCTCCTTTGGTCCTCCTAGTTCCTCTCCATGATTTACCCGAAAATTGTATGAAAATACTGCCAAAGTTCACTGGAGAAGGAGACTTAACCGCGACTGAGCACATTAATTTTTTCAATCAATTCGTTGATATCCTTGGCCTTGAGCAAGAGAATGTTTATTCAAGACTCCTAGTTCAAACTTTCGAAGGATAGGTGAGAACCTGGTTCCGAGGGCTTTCGACGGATTCCATAGGATCGTATGATGAGTTAGAAAGTGTCTTTCTCAAACAATGGGGAGAGAGAAAATATCACCTTTATTATCTAACCGAGTTTGGAGCTTTATGAAAAAGAATTTCAGAAACAATTCTTGAATTCACTCAAAGGTTTAATAAATTATATAACAAGATTCCAGCTAAGGTTAAACCCTCCCAACCTGTAGCAAAGGTAACTTTTGTCGGGGCTTTTGAGCCTGATTTTTCTCTATTGTTGAGGGAAAGGAGATCTGTTGACCTCACTAAAATGAAGAATGATGTTGTAGAAATTGAGTCAAATATGATTGCATCAGGGAAGTTAAAAGATAAATTTGAAATGGGAAATAAAGAAATCAGACGATACAGAGAACAAGTAGGACCCTCCGGATCTGGGAGGTCCTCGGAAGATAAGATGGATGACATGGAAAAAACAATCAAAGAATTATCAAATAAAATCTCGAAAATGGAATTGGACCAATCCAAGAATGATCAGTTCCCTAGAAAAGATTTCAGAAGAAATCCTAACCCTCAAATTCAACAAAGACATATCAAGATTGAAGATCAAAAGATTCAGGCCCCATTTAAGAGTGAAAATTTTATAGGAGGAGAGGACATGCGAAACTTTGAGGAGTTAGAGGAAGATATGAATAATTGTAGCGATGATTGTCAAGAACCTTATTTGAGGAGACAACATTTTGAAAAGTCTCTAAATGCATAATATAGGTCTAATAACGATGAGAGTATAAATATTATAGAAGATTCTGCTTATCAAGGAATCGACAATAATATAATGGTCGAGCTCTAGTAGAAGTATAGTCTAAGGCCTCGAGATAGAAATATCACAACTGCACAACCGAATAAAATCTTGTCAAAAGGTAAAGCAAATGAGACAGCTCAACCAACAGCTGAAACACAAACTGCCAAAATAAAAGCAACTAAAATACCGACTGTCGAAACAAAAACAGTTGAAACAAAAGCAACACAAACTAATAAAAAAAAAAAAAAAGGAGATAGAAATTCAAACTAGAGAAGTCGATAAGACAACAGGAAATTTCAGTCTAGAGAATGAGATTAATAAGAACAAGATCCCTGTACCTCTGGTTGAACTGGAAAAAAAACCCTATATACAAAAAGAAAATTTCCAAAATGATAAACTTTTTGGATATTGAAAGTCAAGTCGACGTTATAAATTTAGAAGATGATAAACTGAATATAATTTTTGGTCCACATTTTGAAGGTGCTAGAGATATTTCTTGTTGCTCCTTTCTATATTACGCTAACTGTGCATGATCATCTTCTCCATAATTACATGTTGGATTATGGAGCTTCCCACAACGTGATGCCCCAAGCTATTATGGATAGACTTGGTCTCAAAATTACTCGACCATACAAAGATTTGTATTCCTTTGATTCGAGAAAAGTTAAATGTTTGGGTATGATTAAATATTTAGTGGTTAATCTTGCGCAGATTCATGTAAAAAGTGTTCTAATGGATGTGGTTGTTGCAGATATACCTCCAAAGTATGGCATGTTGTTATCCAGGTCTTGGGGCACCAAACTTGTAGGATCCCTCCAACTCGACATGACATACGCTACAATCCCAATCTTTGGTGGATAGGTCACCCACTTGTACAGAGAAACAAGGTTGGCATTTATAGTAAGTGATTTACTGAATCCGAATAATTACCCTGTTTATATCGCAGATCAGGATTTAGGAAACTGTATTTTATCGATTGATGATGATTTAGATGAATGTATAGAAGAAAATTGTACAGAAAAAGAAAAAATAGAAAAGACAAATAAAGATGTAAATAGTAATAGAGTTTGGAAAATGTATTTCGATGGTGCTTCGTCATGTGAAGGGGCAGGAGATGGAGTGTTGTTTGTGGCACCTGGAGATGAGTTTATTATCCCTTTCTCTTACAGGTTACAGTGGGACATCAATTACACCAATAATGTATGTGAATATGAAGCCCTGGTTTTAGGATTAGAGACTGTGAGGAAGTTGAAAATTAAAAACTTGGAAGTCTATGGTGATGCAGAATTAATTATAAAATAGATAAATCGTCAGTACCAGGCTAAACACCCAAGGTTGAGGTCTTACAAAAATTGTGCCTGGAATTTGATTGAATTTTTTTTCTCATCAGTTAATGTTCACTACATCCCCAGAACAGAAAATCAACGGACAGATTCATTAGCCAAAGAAGCCTCAACATTTGTACCTCCTACGGACTTCAAATTGAAGTATCATATATAAATGAGGCATAGACCCTCAATACCAAACAATGTACAACACTGGCAGGTTTTCGAAGATGATGAACAAATCAGACAATTCCTAGAAATGGTGGACGACTTTGCTTAAACACATATTGACCAAGAAAATCAAAATGACCCTGCTTGGATTATGCAGGAAGGAGAAGATCCCCAGGAGTTTCAAGATAAGATCATTAATCACCGCATGCTGATACTGAAAAATAATCAGATCCCTAAAGGTTTGATTCCTTTGGATAGATTATTTGATCATGACGATATTCCATTGAAGTCTACTTTACAGCCTCAGCCTGAGGAGGTGGAAGACTGTGATATAGGCACCAAGGAAACTCCGAGGCTAGTTAAAATATCTAAATACCTTCCCCCTAATGTAAAAATAAAATATATTGATCTTCTCAAGTAGTACAAGGATTTTTTTGCCTGGTCCTATGATGAATTAAGAACTTATGATACCACCATAATTGAACACAAAATTCCTCTGAAGCAAGGTGTTAAACCATTCAGACAGAAGCTTAGGCAGATAAATCCTATATTACTGCCTGTGATAGAGAAAGAGGTAAAGAAAATCTTGGATGCCAAGATCATTTTCCTACTTAGATACTCTGAATGGGTAGCCAATTTAGTTTCGGTCAGAAAGAAAAATGGTGAAATCAGACCGTGCATTGATTTCATAAATCTAAACAAATCATCTCTTAAAGATAATTATCCATTACCTAAAATGGATCACGTAATGGAAAAAGTGGTTGGAGAAAATAAAATGTCCATGATTGATGGTTTTTTAGGATACAATCAAATTGCAGTACATGAGGATGATAAAGAGAAAACTGCGTTCACCACCCCATGGGGTACCTTCATGTATGTTAAAATGCCTTTCGGTTTGATGAACTTAGGAGCCACTTTCCAATGAGCTATGGACATCACCTTCGTTGGCGAAAGAGATAAGTTTGTTGTTATTTATCTTGATGATATAACCGTGTTTTCTAAATCTGATGTAGAGCACCTCGTACACCTCAAGCAGATGTTTGAAAAATGTCAAAATTTTGGTTTGTCTTTGAATCCCAAGAAATCTCATTTTGCAATAAAGGAAGGAAAACTCTTGGGCCACATAGTATCTAAGAATGGAATTAAAATCGATTCGAAAAGAGTTGAAGCTATAGATACTATAAATATTCCTAGGAATAGAAAGGAAATACAATCATTTTTAGGAAAAATTATTTTTTTAAGAAGATTCATCCCAAACTTTGTTGAAATTGTAAAATTGATTACATATATGCTCAAGAAGGACAACGAGGTCAAGTGGACAAATGAAGCCAAAGAATCATTCAAACGTATCAAGAGGGTTATAGGTGAAGCACCAGTACTGGCAAGCCCAAATTATATGAAATAATTCTTGATTTTCTCATTCGCATCTGAACACACAATAGAAGCAGTACTTCTACAAAAGAACGAAGAAGGGTTCGAACAACCAATATCATTCTTCAATAAAATCCTTAGAGACGCAGAGTTGAGATACAATATACTGGAAAAGCAGGCATATGCAATGGTGAAGGCCCTAAAGGATTTCAGGACATATGTACTACATTCTAAAATAATTGCATATGTACCCACCAGTTCTGTTAAACATATATTGGTTCAACCCGATAGCGATGGAAGGAGGGGCCGATGGCTTGCGAAAATTCAAGAATTTGATCTAGAAGTGAAACCGATGAGCCTCGTTAAAGGATAGGGTTTGGCTAAGCTACTATCCGAATCTAATTTCAGAGTGCTTGGAATAAATCATTTGCAAGCTAACGAAGAAATTCCAGATATAGAAGAATTTGACAATCAAATACCTACAATTCAAATCCAGGAGAAGTTCTCTTCTTCAGCTTGGTATAAAGACATAGTCTCTTACCTTCTAACTCTGCAATGCCCAAGCGATATGACTCCTTCCAAAGCTAGAACATTGAAGTTGCATGCAGTAAAATATTGTATCATGGATAGCCAATTATATTGGAAGGATCTTCTGGGCTTTTTACTAAGTTGTTTATTAGAATCCAAAATGGAGAGAGTTATAAATGAATTTCATGAAGGAGTGTGTGGAGGAAATCACGCATGGAGATCAACTACCTATAAAATCCTGAGAGAAGGATATTATTGGCCTAAATTATTCACTGATGTGAATGTTAAAGTCAGAGCCTGTAACTCCTGCCAACTATTTGCAGAAAAGCAAAAGCTTCTTGCATTACCTTTGCTCCCAGTTAAAACAAAAGCCTTGTTTCAACAGTGGGTGTTGAATTTTATCGGTGAAATCAATCCACACTTTAGTGCACAACACAGGTGGATTATGACCACTACCGATTATTTTACTAAATGGGTAGAAGCCATTCCTACGTGAAACATAACAGACGTAGTGGTAATCAGTTTCTTGGAGTAAAACATTTTATCAAGATTTGGCTATCCCCAGAAGATAGTTACCGATAATGCTCAAGCTTTCAAATCCATGGCCATGATATTTTTTTGTCAAAAGTACAACATTGTACTGGGACATTCTACGGCCTACTATCAACAAGGCAATGGATTCACCAGGTCCTCAAACAAGAGCTTGATAACCATAATTAAAAAAAAAATCCAAAAATAAGAAAGCCTGGCATGCACATTTGAAATATGTTTTATGGGCTAACAAAATAGGCACTAAAAGATCAATCAGAATGTCCTCGTTTTAGATGGTGTACGGTATTGACGTTGTTCTACCCATAAATCTTGTGTTTCCCATAATGAAACTATGGCAAGACTCAAAAGAAGAGCCAAATGACATCACCAAAAGAATAAATCAAATGATTGAAGTTCAACAAAATAGGGCTGAAGTAGATGAAAAACTACAGAAGTATCAGGATAACATGAAATCCTTGTTTGACCAAAAAGATAAAGATAGGGAATTCCTCCATGGTGACCTGGTTTTAAAGTGGGATGCTAGGAAGGAAGATTCAGGAAAGCACAGTAAATTCAATCATATCTGGTGTGGACCTTTCAAAATCATAGCTTCTGAAGGGAAGAATTCATTTATGTTAGAAAATATGGATGGTAAAATCCTTAACACCCCTATCAATGGGCGTTACCTGAAGAATTTTATGTAGTAATACAATTACAAATTCTCATTGTACATACCGGTTTGGTTTTCACAATTTTTGTTTACAATTTCATTTTCTTCGGTAAGTTTTTACTTTCATTGTAAATAAAACAGGTTGGTTGATTTAATAATAAATAAAAAAATCAAAATATAAAATAAGTAACACATAGAGTTTTGGTCTACTTAAGTTCCTGACACTTTTCATGTTATTGTCATGCATGATACTTGGCGATAGCTGAGAAATAAGAGATATCAGAAATTGACATGCATATATCAGAACAGTGGCTTTCTCTCGAAATAGGTGATAAACAAATAGTTTACTTGGTTGCAAATATAAGAGTAAATATGAGGTATGAGTTTCTGACCTGTTTAAATTTTCAGAGAAAAATCACTTAGTATGACAAAAGTTTGATATGTAAGAATATCGTCACCTAATTTATAATCAGAGGAATATAAAAATTATGTTTTAATTATCAAGAATTTTTCTCTGAATAAAATAAATAAATAAAAATGAAATAAAACTTATAATAAAAAATAAGCAATGAGAAGACCTTAAAGAAAAAGTTTCAAGGATCAAGTAAAAATTTTGCACAAGGGTGACTGTGCTTACAATAGGACATCGGAACCCTCATTCTAATCCCCTGCTCATTTTCAAGCCCTATGTTCTCATTATTCATGATACCATCCCATGGTCTTCATAGAGGAAAAAGGATCTCACCTTAATTTTGAAAACTCGTAAACAAATCTTCAAAAATGAGAATAGGCAAAATTTCTTACGATTCCTCTAACTTTAACTAAACAAAAAGTATGTCTAGGTTAATCCTAACTATCTCAACCCTTCTAACAGGTTTAAACTGATCAGTTTCCCTCAAGGAAAGTCCCTAGAAAATAAAAATTCCCCATTGATAACTTCTCTGTAGGCGAAAGTGTTTTGAAGGTCAAAGGAGGATTAGTCCAAAGTAATCAAAGTGAGTTGACAGACCTTTGTTTCTAAATTATGAACAAATATCATCCCTGGTATATTTGATATAAATTGTTTTCCCCCACTTCATGTTTAAAAAATATATATATAAGACAGATGGTGAAAGGAAATTCATAAAATGATTGCCTCCATCTAGTCCAAAAAGAGATGATGTAAGGAAATTCATTAAATGATTGCCCTCGTCTCAGCATTTAAATGCAAAATTACTAATTGAAGTGGTGAAAGGAAATTCAATGTGGGAAGTTAGATAACTTCACCGAGGTACTGAACAGGCTCGCTGACAGTGAAGCAATGTCTACGATATCTAGAAGGTTGTTATACATGAATTATAATGTACTCTGGTAACTAGTTCTCTTTTCGACTAGATCTACATTCTAAGTTAACACAGGACTCCCTAACTAAAAACATTGAAATTACTTTACCTTGATGCGAACAAAATTGAACAAAGCCTGGTAGAATGATTAAGGTTGTTTTGATTATCTTAAGAAAATATGAAGTCAGTTTTAAGAAAAGGAAGCCATTGGTAAGCCTAAAACTCAAGATCAGTGAATGATTAAGTTTTGAAAGTTTTCAGAGATAAGGATGAAATCCTAAATCCTTCCGTGTGTCCTTTTTTAGAATGTGTTTCACAGAAATGAAATAATGACTCCGTTTACCCAATAAAGGCACTTGGTCTACTGTTCTTCAATGTCTCGCAGGGAGACGCGATCCCTAGATGGAGCCTATGTTGGAACACATATTTTTCTAAAATTTTGACTTTAATAAATTTCTTTTTCCGCTTAGATAAGGACAACGTGTGCTTAAATATCATCATTGATAAAGTTTTTTGTATGATCGAATGATCTTAAATCTTTCAGATTTGTGGATCCGCCCAAATGATTAATGAGTCAAATCACTGAAAGTTGCTTCAGAGTTTCGCGTTTTGGATATGTATTAACTTTCAAAATCCCGGTACCCGAAAGATGAATGGTAAAATGCCGAAAGACTAAATCCTGATTAAGTAAATCAAACTAAGTTAAAGAAGTTAATCATTTTGCGTTTTGGGAATCGGGGGTTTTACATTCGTCACATCTAAAATATCCCAAAACCCGAGTTCCCGAAAGCGTTGAATTTTAAACATGATTAATTAACTTCTTGAAAGGAAATTAACAGTGCAAATTAATATTTCACACATTCGCTTTCGGGATATTTCAATTTTGTTTCATCCAAAACTCTCGATCGCAAATCGTTGATATTTAGTAATATTTATTATGTATCAATGGACATGATTTCCAACGTAGAGTGTGTATCACCAGATGTACTTTGCTCGTTCAAACCAATAAATTCACCATCCGTAAAAGCATACTCGAATTAATGCAACCTGAGCGTAAGCTGAGCGTAAATAAAGATGTTCTATTTTGAATTTCATTGTTACCTTCAGCAAAGTAGTGATTTTTTTCCAAAGAAAGATTACACATTCTCCCATGTAACAGGTGTTCGCGTTCTATTTTTAACATCACGGCACCCAGGAAAACGTTGAAGTAGAATGATGATTTCAGTGAAGGTTCGAATCCGAACGCAAACGTTCTGTCTGATACTACGCCACATGGTTTAGATTCAATTAGATTCTGGACGCAGATTTTTGAAATCTTGGAGCACAAAGTTATAAATTGCCCAGACGATTCTAGAGATGAAAAGAACGACACTCAAGGAACCAAACTCAGAATTATAGCAGAGTCTAAGCTTCATAAAATAGCTACGCGACCGAAGCTCATGCCATATAATGAAATGATAAGTTGGGTTATGGAAAAAAACCGATGTGCAGAACAAGAACATCATCAACCAACAAAAGGTCAATGTTAGCTCTTTTAGGCCGGAACACCTCCAAGTAATGTACAAGCTATCCCCTAATCCAAAATATATTTATGATGTTGCGTTCATGATGGAGTTTGAACAAAAAGAATGTGTGCAATTTGACCGAAGCTACCCAGATATAGTTAAAACCTAGTGGGGAATTCCAGCGAAATTCGGAGCTGACCCCCATTGTGTTTATTCCACTGCATCATTAAATGAGTATATGGTCTATGTAGCCATGATGCTATGCATAATATTTGGAAATAAAATCCCTACTCATTTCTTGGTGGAATGGGTATCAATCATGCATGAGGTAGCCGAGGGTTTCACTTTCGACTGGGCTAAGATATTGTCTGATAACCTAGCCAAGGAAATTACTGAGTATCAAATGGAGAAGTCAAAAGGTCAACCTACCCCTTTTTATATGCCTACATATGTCATGTATTCCATTTGTCTTATGACTCCATTCCCATTGATGAATTGGAGTTGGAACCCAACCAGTGCTGAACCTATCCATTTTTAGCATTCCAAACTATGGGAGGAAAAGGCTAAAGATTTCTTTTATGAAATCTGTCATAATGTAGTGATCCTCGTTCATCAAACATTATATGGTCATCCACCTCCTCGGATTTTATATCAAATTATGGGAAACCTTAAAAAGGTTGCAGATTTGTTCATTTAAGAGAATTTCTCCTATATCAGGGTTTTTGGATGCTCGGTTTCCCCTCATGCTCTCCCAAAGTTTCTGCCTGACAGACTAGTGTGTAGAGAAGTCACTTACCAAACGATAACATGAGGCATTGACAAAGAGTTAAAAGAAGCTCAGAAGAAAGTTTGGCCAGTCTTTCCTCTACAGGTTGGAAGGTTTTCCTTGTTGAATTTTGGCCATTCCAAAGTAGAGGTTGCAGCTTTAGAGGATGTCAAATTGGTCGACATTGAATTCAAAAGACATGATCCATACTAGATCATGGAGAATCACCTAGCTCAATGCAATATGAAAATATATATGAATGAAGATTCCCCATATGACAATATATTCAAGGGAAACAGGTATTATGAGGAGGTACAAGGCAGAGTTCAGACATTATCCCCTGACCAACATGCCAGTTTCTTTACTTTCCAAAAGAACAGATGGAGTAGTTTTCCCAAGATACTACAGGAAGAATTGATAACCACCCCTTCAGTGCAGGGATCCATACCTCCAGGTTTTGAACCAAAGTCTTCTGGTAAACAAACTACCGAAGAAATTCCAAAGAATCCCGAAGTGTCTACACAAGAATTAGAATCCTCATGGGCATTATATCTAGGGCCATAGACAAAGGTTCAATATAAGACAATACTAAAACATAAACACATGGTAATTCCTTTATTTCCAGTCACCCCTACCGATACCTCACAAACAGTAGAAGAAAAATAGTTGACAGAGATAGGCAGTCCTATTATAGCACTAACCCCTCTACAGTCAAGTTTCAGAACTCCTGGTCCTGAAATTACATTTGCAAGCGATCTTACCCCGATCTCGCTTGAAGATATGCCTCCTCTGAACTTTTTCTTTAGCACAAAAAGGAGGGCCATAGTCAAAAGAGAATCGCATCAGAAAGAAGGGGTAGTAGCCAATAGGCAAAGGATGATATTTTATGGACAGGGCTTGGAGGATTCAGAGCTCGCCAAGGAAATGGTTGGTTCATTAGGCACCTTCACTATAGCCAATCAGTGGTCGGTCGAGAATCTGGCAGAGAAATTGAAATAGAGAAATCAGATGATAAGTCAGTTGCAAAATATAATAAGGACTGTAGAAAATAATGTCAGAGATGAAGTCAATAAAGGGCTTGAATAGGCTAGAGCTAGTGATAAACAAGAAATTCAACTTCTCAAATCCAGTCTTGATGAGATGCACAAGAATGTGCAAGTGAGCGAAGAGAGGCTTATTCAACAAAGTGAATTACTGAAACAAGTACAAGCCAAGTTGAACTTGATTGAAAGCATGGTTATAAATATAACCGTTTTTCAAGCACAGGCACTAGAATTATGTAAACAAATAGACTCGGCGCAACAAGTCCTTTTTGATAAGGTGGAATTATTCAAAATGATTTTTGGGTTATGAATTAATCATTGGAAAACATTTGTCTCGGAGAGAGAGAGGCTAATACAACTTGAGTCATCTTTCAAGAAGCGGTTGTCTCATCGTACAAATAAGTAATTTCTATAATTCCCATATTATCTATTGCAGAGCAAGTAAGAGGTGGCATAATATTGAAAACATGGGAGGCCAATATAGCTGAGAGTAAAATATTGGCTAAGGAAATCAAAGAGGCTTGTGAAGAGGTTTTTCACTCACTAAATAAAAAATCACCAGGCCTCGGAAAAGATGATTGTTCTAAAGTTCTAGGACAAATTGACATTGTAAAACATCAACTTGATATCAAAGCAAGATTAGAAGAAGCTCAGGTTGAAATTTCGGAGTTAAAGTAGATTGACATCTATTATATAGATAGATGGTTGGTGAAGCCTAGTCTACAGTTACAATCAATGACTTCTGAAGACAAAAGGATAGAAGAAAGACTGCCACAATTACAAAGGAAGTTGTTCATTTTTTAGGCAAAAGATGTGACAAAACCTTCCAGGCTAGTAGAACAATTTGTAGGCAGGTGTGTTGAATGTATTGAGCGAGGAAAAGGGAGTACCTCAAATAATCAATGAGGTAATATGTATACAACTTGTTATTAGAGATTATCTGTGTCCGAGCTGGAAAATAAGAAAAGAAAACACCTTTGTTGGCATGAGAAAGAGACAGAGGAGAACTAAGCAAAGAATTCCAAGTTTTTCATTTTGTAACTGTTTCTTTTTAGAAATAACAAGAATTCCAACTGCCTAGGGTTGGAAACCTTTTGTATAAATACATACTCAAAGGAGTGAAAAGGGGCTGGTTTTTTCCATATGTAATTGAGAAAACTCTCCTCATTGAGGATTAATACAAGTACAGACCAGAGATTCCACATTTCGTCCAGTTTGAGTTATGTGTTCTTCTGTCTTTTCACATTTCAACGTCTTTTTATATATTTCCTTGATGAATGCTTGATCGCAATTTAGTACAACATCTACTATGATTACATTTCATTTAGTTATCTGATAGTAAACAGTTTTTTCCTCTGTATTTACTGTTAGTAAATACAAGACCTGTAAGTCAATTAGATAGATATATTTTATGCTTCATTTAAGGTTATATGATCTATTTTCTTCTTTTGTAACAAAGTAATATTCTTCTGTAATTGATGCCTTTCTCTGTAGAACAACTTTATGTTTTTCTCTCATTACATCCAATACTTTTAATTTTAACTCAGACATGAAAGATGACCTCTGAGTTGTTATACTGTTAATTCAATTTAAGGAATTTTTCTCACATAACTGAGGTAGAAAAAGAAAACAATTAAAACCTTCCTTATTTCTTAATGCCTAACATTATGCTTTTAGCCTTAAGTATAAACTCAGGAACAATAGCACTCATTGAGGATGCAAAGGAAAAAAATTGAGAAAATAAGGAAAAACGCCAACTGGTACCCCAAGGTAAATTAAATTTTGAATTCAATACCTTTAATTTTCTTTAGATATAAATAAAAGTGTGGTATATAACATACTTGAAACTTTTTATTATATGTTTCCTCACACCTTGAAGGAAACCAAAGTAAGGATTGTCAAAAATGGCCAGCACAAGCTAGGCCAGGGTGGCTACATGAAGTTACAGTCACAAATTATAGGTACCCAAACATCTTAACAATATTACTTTTATCGCCTTCCTACTTTCAGGTAATTGCATTCAATAACATTAAAAATACTAACTGTTATAAAATGTAGGGTGACGACTTCGGAGCTGAAACCATGGAGGAAGACCTTCAAACTGGTTATAGGTACGACTATCAAGTTGTCGTCGAACGTTGAAAAAGCATGGGGAAAACCCCAAGATCCAATTTCCAGGATAAGGTAAATAAAAATAAATACACATTAACCTTTCATTACTTATAAAGTACATTCATGTTTGATATCGTCCATAAATTTAATGTGTTACTTTGTTTTAATCAAGGGAGGAACACTATCAAAGAGCCCATTAGTACTGGAGAGCAGTGCATTGATAGTGTGGTGTTGCCACAACATGGTGCTCCCAAGCAACCCAATTCTAGTGGGGTGAAGCCCCACAATGTTCCTACGACTGAGGCCTGTGATGATAATATGGTCATATATTAATCATATACTTAATAATTTCGTTGTTATAAATTTTGTGCTTCTATTTTTTTTTACTTATACATTTACGATTGTGTCCTTATAAATTTTGTGGTTTCAATGGTAAAGAATGTCGTACTTGAGGATCCTCCATCTAAAGAGGAGTACATAGCATCCATTCCAACGGTGTTGACCATTGCACTAGGTAAATAATTACATTGCATAGGTTTTTTTTAATATTTTTTTTTAACAGAAATAGAAATAAGATATATATATAAAAGGTGCGACCGAATTCGCTAGTGTACAAAAAAGGGGGGGTGTTGGGTCAATGACCTAGCAGCTAAAATACCGAGATCTTTCTACATGAGATTGATCCCAAAAACATCAGCTGCTTATTTAGTTAAGACTAACAAGTTTAGCTAATGCTTGCAGAATACGTATTGGCATAGCCATTTTTACAAAAAATTGAATTGATTTCAAAGCTTAATTCTTCTTTTCCTCTGAAGTTGGTGCTAGGATTTCTTCAGAGGGAATCTCCAGAGCAACGTTCAAATCTAGGAGGATCGGGGCTTCTCTGTTATCACCGTCTTCGCTGCTTCTTTGACCTTCCACTTCCTGAGCTTTGGTTCCTTGATCTTTCTCGAGCCTCTCCCCTTGGCTTCTCAAATAATCTACCTCGTCCTGGAGTTGACTGATCATGGCTCGGTGGTGGGAGAGAGTTTCCAGGGGGGAATTTAAGGTGGCGTTGTGAGAGTCTAAGCGCATGGCCAGGTGTTGGGTGGTGAGGAAATTATCACCCACCATTTCCTCCTCTCGGTATTGTTCCATGCTGGTTGTGGCTCTGATTAATGTTGGATGGTTGAGGATTTTATCATACTCTTCTCCTACGTTGTCCCTGCTTCTACCTTGAATTTGCAAAAGTTTTTGAGCTATGAAAGAGATTGCTATGACGAGTTGGTTCGGGTGACTCGACTCCAAATGCTTCCTTTTCCTGTTCCTTTGAGTGTGTCTTATTCCCTGTCTTGCCCTGTTAAGATCTTTTTGCCTTCCTCTGCTCTTGTCATTGTATTGAATTGTGGCCTTCCCTTTGTCTTTACCTATCCAACAGATTCTATAATGTGTGCCCTGGCTTAGGGGAACTGAACTCTTCCTGTATCTTATGAGCCTGTTTGCATTGTTTTACCTCCTGTGGGTTTCTAAATAATGGATCGGGCACTGATTACCCTGAATTTCCCATGCGACGTCCTTTCTTGTTTGTGTAAGGTGACTCCTCTGGAGCGTGAATTGTTGTCGTGAATTGTTCCACATGCTCTGAAATATATTCTCTATCTTATCCACGATCGTTTGTGCGAGTGACATTAATGAGAGGATATGGAGGAGGGATGAAGAGCACAGTGCTGATGATGTCACTTGCAGGATCCCACGGGGGACTGACCTATTGTTGCGCTTAAGTTCCATGTCTTTCTGAATCAATGTACAATTTTCTCCATTTTTGGATTTGACGTCGTACCTTGGCCTCCCAGGATTGTCGGGAGTTTTTTCAAATCAAATGTTGTATTTTATCTCTTTGTGTGCATGGTTGTTGGGTGAGTGTACAACTTGTATGAGCTAGATCATTGGGGGTTATGGGGGGACGAGGAACGTGGACTTTCCTTTGATTTCCAAGTTCCCTTTGCCTCTGCCTATTACTTTTTTTTCCTAATCGTCAGCTGTCCAATTGTTGGCACGATGGATGTGATAGAAATGGGTGTTCATGCAATTGATAGTATCCCTGGTCCTATCAATGGTTATTTTGAGTGCAAAGTTTTTTGAGTTGGTGTTCTTGAAAAAATACCTGATGATCATTTTGGAGTCCCCTATTATGGTTAGCTTTTTAATTTGGCATTCCCTCGCAATTTGGGTCCCTTTCAGAAGTGCATAAGACTCTGCTGTATTATTTGTGGTCATGCCTAGATTCCAAGAATAAGTAATCATCCTTTGTCCTCTAGGGATAAAAATAACCCCTCCTGCACCTGCCACCCCTTGGTTTTTTTTAATATTACTGAACTACTTCAATGATATTTAAAAATTGGCCATATAAATCCAATATTTTTTGTTTTTGTAGGCGATGCCCCCTCACAGTGGCCTGGACGTCGTGAGTATGAGGCTAGGCATGCTCCGCATGATAGGATTCAAGAACAATCAGCTATTGAAGAGCCCCTAGAAAACGAAGACATGAATGTTGATGATTTAATTAAGAACTGGAAAGCACATAAGAGGCCTAAAAAAATGATGATGTATAATATTATTATAAGAAAGATCAATGTACATATAGCTAATATACTTGGAACATTTTTTGGATGATAACCTCATTTATAAAAACTGTTTTTTATGGCATATGCCTTTGAATGATTTCTTGCATACTTTTTGTTGCATTGCCTTCAATTGAGTTATTGCATACTTTCTTGTACTTACGTTAGTAAAATATGAAATATAGATGGTTAGTAAAATATGGATAGAGATATAGGGGTGGTAGGTGCAGGGGGAGTCATATATGATTCCGAGGGGAAAAAATTGATCGACTACGCCTGGGGACTGGGAAGGACGTCAAACAACAAAGCAGAGATCCTTGCTACTTATATTGGACTCAAACTAGCCCAAGTTCTGCGCATTCAGACTCTAACAGTATTGGGGGACTCTGGAATCATCATAAAGGATCTGAAAGGGATGCCCAGATTGGCAAAAGAACCTCTTCAAAGCATATCTTCGGCAATCAACTCACTCAAGAAAATTTCATGTGCTTGATATTCTTTCATATTTTGCGAAAACAAAAAATGGAGGTAGACAAAATGGAAAAAGCTACTAAAAATCTAGATCAGAGAAGGCTCCGCACCAATCAAACTCTATCTAATGTTTGGCTCCCCTAAAATCATTCAACCCTATGTCACCCCCTCCTCAATAGAATTAAGGCCTTCCTCCCTCGTCACCACCCCCCTCTCCTCCCCCTCTCGAATCTTCCCCCCTTGCCCCTCTTCTCCTATCCTCCTCCTCCACTCTAGGCACATGGCACGCAACTGATCACATGCTACACTCTCTATCCCCACGCCCCACTCCCCCAACCCCATCCCCTCCCCCCCCTTCACACGCGAACTCCCTAAGTGAGCATTCCTCTCACCTATTTCTATGGATGACCAGTTACATTCAATTTGCGTCACCCCATGCCTCGCACCAGTGGACTTCCCCTCCTTGCTTGTGGGTAATCATGGAAACCCTGACTTATAACAACCTGTGGAGGCCTTCCTCCAAACCCTCCCTCCAGTTCATATCTTCTGCTATCAGCAAGTGCCCTCATATTTCTGAATCCTGCCCTCTCCTCCACCTTTCCCCCTCCCATGACTACGCTCTTCTCACCCTCTACGCCTTCCTAGCACGTAGTGAAACCATGAGTTGAAGCAACAACGAACAATGCACCTGCCCTGTTTACACTCTGGAGGATATGCAGGGACAATTTCAGGGATTGAAGGTTGAGTGTCGAAGAATAGAGAACTAGGCAGACTCCAAACACAGGGAAATAATGCAAGAAAACCAGGGAATTCAGGAAAATGTGGCCGCAGTCCAAAGTCAAATAAAGAGAATGGAGCACAGACACAATTACGAATTAGCCATCATTATGTGGGGAGTTAACCAGAATACAAGGTAGCTTGAAGAGCTCATCCAACAACCTCCTCAGCACCACGTTCGCTCAGTAGGTATAGACGAGTCTTGGATCCCCTCTACCTTCCATTCAGTGGCCAACAATCAGCATGATCAAATGGCCCCAGGTTTTTCTAACTTCATCTGGGAAGGAGTAAATCAGCAGCAAGGGGACATGGACCAAGCAGAGGAGAACGATGAGTGTGATGAAGCAAGCCCCTCCCATCCTTAGCACAAGTTATTATGAACTGTAAACACCAGTTTTTTTTGCATAGTTTCATAGCCATTTTTACATGGAAAGTTTGTAGTGCATACAACACAATGATCATCAGAAACGCTTCAATAAGAATGACAGTCTGTAATTTCGATACTAGCAGAAAGATAGACCTGCAGCCAGCTCTTTTTTGTAATATGGACAATTTTTTATAATATACAAATACCCGCTTCTATTAAAAAAAAATATGGATAGAGAGATAAAACAAATTGAATTCTATTAATTTGTAGTACTTATGTTCAAAGAAAAAGGAAATCAAACAACTTTGTACTTGTTTTATTTTATCTTTCTTTCTTAGATTTACAATCACTTTTTATCAATTTTGAATATTTTTAATGCATATTTTCTAGTAGAATATAGATTGGGTATTGGGGAATTGAGAGTGATGTGAGGGGGGAGATGAGCCATAGTAGCTTCCACCTTCATGTGGTTGGACCTATTCAATAGAGAATAATTTATTGGATTCTTTTAATCTTGGAGCAAACCTCCCTTGATCCAACTCAGCAACATCATAATCAATGTTGACTTCGTTGTTGCTCCTTTAGATCGGGGGAGGTTTGCTCCAAGATTAGACGACTCCAATAAATTATTCTAGAAACCAAGAGGAGCTTATTCAAGAGTTCTATTTAGTTATATATCTATCGCATTTGTAATTTGTTCTCATCGAGTAAATCCATGCTTGAATCGATGATGGTGATGGGCTAGTCCAAAAAGAAGGCTTATAAGGTGCTTGGAAGCACTGTCAAGGTATATTCTGACATTCTCATAAAAATGCATCTTAGAGTAAATAATTCTACCAATATGACTTGTATTCATTTTATAGATATTTATGGAGGTTGAATGATTTGGCACTGTAGGTATTAGACAAACATAATGATGGATGAGTTGTGATCGAGGGAGGTATGTTATCCAAATCATTTTAATGACTATTTAATTTGAAGATGTTTCAAGTACCTTGAATGGGACCTCATATGTCATAATTTTGTTGTTTCTTGAGCATTTTAATATTTTATACATGGGAATGCTTTCTTATGTTGATAGGTTGACACCCAATATAAGTTAGAAGACATTAATAAAATCATAAAATCACCAAGGATTGTGAAACAAAAGCAAAGGGTTACACAAAGTTAGAAGAAATGTTTTGGTGTAGATATTGGAGATAATACATTGGCCTTCATGTTTTTCTTTTATCTACAAGCCTTACTTTGTGTGTTAGTTGATCTAGAACCTTCATTTTGTGTTACCAAATGGTTTAAAAAATAACACTTTCTTTGTAGTTATAGTCTTTATTTCAAAGACCACCATGATTAAATAAAAATCCAGTTATGTTGAAATAATAAGTTGTCAATCTAGGGATTGTAGGATATTTTTGTTGTGTATATATGCTTCTTAAACTCAAAAAAAATAAATATATTAACGCTTAATTTATTATGGTTTAAGCCTTAGGTACTTTAAGTTGTATTGGGGACCCAAAAGTTGGCTATAGACCTACAACTAAAACTCTTCCTTCATCTAAGATGGATATTCCAAACTAGAAACCTAAAGATATCCTTCCTTATACTACTAATTAGATTTACATAACTCCTACAATAGTCAGAATCCATTAATTTAAATGTTGATATCTAGAACTCCAGGAAGTATGTATATGCAAGTCCTTCAAGCCAATTTTCCCATAGATTTATGAAATGGAAATATCTGTAATTTCAAATAGATCTTTGCTACATCAACATGAAAGATTCCTAAGAAAATGACTAGTTCCACATCATAATTTGGTGCTTATTTCTCCAGTATATCCTATTGCTTATAGTCTCTATAATAGGACACACCCCCCAGGGGTCACATGTCCCATATCTTTTGTGTTGAACATGATTCACAAAATCAAAATTGTGGGAATGCTTTTCTTGATTGCTTTGAAACTTGCTAATTTCCAAAGGAAGAGGTTACATGGCTTAGCTGTAAATGAAACGATGGTAAGTATCTAGTAGATGGGAGTATATTTTCCTTCAAGCCAATTTTTCCATAGATTATTGAAATGGAAATGTCTATAATTTCAAAATTATATTTACTACATCAACATGAAAGAATCCTAAGAAAAAGACCAGGTCTGCATCATAATTTGGTGCCTATTGCTCCACATAGTATCTCTTATTTCTTATGAGCTCTATAAAAGGACATGCCCCCCATGGGTCCCCTATCTCGTATCCTTCAGGTCAAACATGATCTATAAAACCAAAATTGTGGGAATGCCAACTCGTAAATTTATTGTGATGGAAAAAGTAAGGTGCTTCATAGATCCAGGTTAAGATGGATCCATGCTAGTGTATATATGTTGGATCCTACATCCAAATTTCTACAAGATGTTCTATCTCCCATCCTCATGAAGCAGAAAATTCACGTTCAATATTCCTTCACCTTGATTGATAAAATTCATGCTCAAGATTCCTTCACCTTGATTGAGAAAATTCAAGGGACTTGATTTTCTCCCATCACCATTATTTTTCATTTTTAATTTGCATTTATCTAACCAAGCATGTATGCTATGGAGGGCTTGGATTCTTAGAGAGAAATGATTGTAGAGGAGTGATTCAAAATTATTTCTTAAATATCTAATTTCAGTTGAATGATTTGATCAAAATTTATCTTAGGAAGAGAGAGTTGAAGTGCAGTAGAGGACATATTGATTTATATCCAAATCAATGTCAACTAATTGGGTAAGCTAGTTACACAATAGAGAACCCTTGAACCCTGAACCTTTAACCCTTGACCCTTTTCACTTAATCCCATTACTACCGTTCACTCCACTCTCAAGGCGCTTGCTAGGATCCTTATGCAATATTCCTTTTAGTAATGATTGAACTTTGAATGTTAGATATGATGGTAGTTTACTTTTCTCCTTGATAACGTTCTCTTGAAGCTTATGCCTATTATTATTAGTGCAGGAAGATTGACCAATCATCATTTCATATAAAATAATTCCTACACTCCAGCAATCAACAACTTTATTATGTTTTTTAGAAAGTATAATCTCAGGTGCCATGTACTATGTAGTCCTACAAAAAGAATTGGATCACCTTGATTCATAAACTTCCTTGTCTAGGCCAAAATTAGTCAAGATGGCATGCCCTTCAACATCTAGAAGAATGTTCTCAGGTTGAAGATCCTAGTGTATTATTCCATTTTTGTGAAGATGTGACACAACATAAACCATTTATGTAGTATAAACCCGAGCCAACTATTATAGTCCCCATCTATGTACCTTCCATAATTCCATTTGAACATGTATCTATTGAAGGGTGCTCAATATTAGGTGGTATAAAATTAGATTGCATTTTTTTATATGATATAAAACTGATGTATACATAATAGAAAGAATAAGAGGCTAGTATGATAAAAGTCTTAGTTCATCCAAAATAAACAAATCCAATTAGGAGATGGAACTTTACATTGAGAACATAGACCATAATCCCAAGAAACCCAAGGACCGGTCCCCATATCATTGACATAGGAAAACCACTGTGTAGATATAACTTATTTTAAATGGGATAACAGTAGCTGAGGTGAGAATGGTCACAATTTTAATAGTCTTTGAACAATACAAATTCCTGTAAACTTTTGAATATGGTTCAGTTCCGAGATAAATACTTTTAGCACCCTTTTGATACCTAGCAAGTTGGTAGGTAACTAGGAAAATACTTGAAATAAGTTATGGGTTGTTAAAACATTGAGAAATTTACCTCCTTATGTTCCCTCATGGCCCTTTGCACCTCTACATGCTTCTACTACTACCTCAATCATTCCACTTAGTTCATCCCTTCATCATTTTTCTCAATTGTAAGGGTTGTCAGATGAGGCTACATACATAAATTTGGCCAACATTTCCATCCATAACCAAATCTCATCAATAGATAAGGCATTGTATTCCTTTGAATAATATAAAGTCCAACAAGTAGGGAAAATCCCAATTGTCTCCATTGAGGATGACATGATGACTACTATTATAGATACTCCAGGTCACATATGTCATTATGGAGCATGAAGATAACATAGGTTGACAGGAGAATACATGATGTATGCATCATATAGATAATAGAGATTATCTTTCTCCCTAGTACACGGTTTTTAAAGTTACTAGGAAATTGTGGAGTAGTGGTACAATATGTTCTAGTGGTGGTGAAGATACTAGATTCCCAAGATCTATCCTCGACCAATGCTTGAATGATTCTTCTACTGAATAGAAAATTATCGAGGAACCAAGTGGTTTGGAGGCAGGGGGAGGTTCTCCTCCTTAGGAGACTTCACCCATCCCTACTTCTCAACCTAATTCCACATTGGATCAACATGAGAAATTAGTGCAAGACCCTTAGTACCGATAGGCCATGTTGTGGCTATGCAGGAACATTTCAATATGACACCATTTTTTATTGAGGCCACACAGGATAGAATTATTCAAAAATCTTGTCTTGCACAAGTACCCCTTGATTATAAGGTATACACTCCTTCATAATCAAATAATTGTTTCAAGAACAAGTGTTAAGTGGTTTAGAAAACATTTAATGGTTGATCCAATAGAGTTTAGAGGATAAGCATGATGCAATATTAACTGGAATTCAGTGGCAAGGAATACATATATATATATATATATATATATATATATAT
>ML777576.1:1132432-1223379 GCA_009831015.1 Picea engelmannii
ATACATCCTTCTGATATAAATAGTCTTCCATCTACATCTTCCATAACTGGTAGTTTTGGCTGTTAAATTTCTTGACCCTAAACTTTCCATCTTCTGACATTGCTCCCACTTGAACCAGGAACCCTCTTTTCCTGCGAGTTACCGTACGCTCTGATACCAGTTATTAGAAAAACAGGACCGCAGAGCAATAAAATAAAACAAATGCAGAAACAAAACACAGAAGACACACAATACAAGAGAGACACAAATTTACGTGTTTCACCCAGTGTGGGCTACGTCCACCAGAGAAATTGCCAGGTCCTTCCTTTATTATTATCCAGCAAATGAAGGGATACAACCTACAGCAAAACCCATTGTAACTTCCTCTTCTTTCTCTCACAGTCTCCTCTCTCATAATACAATATTTACCATCATCCATAGCCGCGATACATTTCCCTCATAAAAGAGGGTTGCCTTCTAGGGAAAAAAACCCTAACATAATCTCTACCGTTAAATCTGCGACCTTATAATGAACGGTCCAGATTTACAATGAAATTACAATATACTTTTACAAGGAAATTTTTGCTTCGGGGGCTTCGCCCTCAAACCCCCGCTGGGGGCCCGCTTTCCCCCGGACCCCCCAGCCGGGGGGATAGCCCCCCCGGACCCCGCAGAGGGGGTACCCCCCCTCTACACTCCCCTGCGTGGAAGAGTGTACATACTACCGGGGTGTAAATACTTCATGGGGTATAAACACGGCTGAAATCAAGGACCTCTGAATCAGGAAGATAATCAGCCTCCACAACCAATTGCTTCGACAAATGTCATGTCTCTAAATGTTATGAAGGAACTTGGTTTGAAGACAACTCGCCCTTACATAAACATTTGTGATATTTATTCAAGAAAATTAAAGGTGTATGGTATCATAGAAGATGTAGAGGTGTATATTTAGGCTTTCCCTCATATCGGCCTCACCATGAATATAATAGTGATTGATGTATCATATGTTTGGATCATGCTCTTGTTGAGAAGTTGGTTATCTACCCTTGGGGGTTTTCTCAGTATGGACATTACTCATGCACATATCCCTATGGGATAATGCACCTTTGAGATTCTAGATAGTTGAGAGATGGTCAAGAAACATGTAATGGACCCAAATCACCCTGACTATCATAGTGATTGTGAGTATGATGTGGAAGCTCAAATTATTAAGTATGATCCTTCATATTTTTCTGTCGCACGAGAGGATTATATTGATACATTACTTTCTAAAAAAAACAAGTATAAGGCGAAGCTTGCAGAATACCAAGGTAAGGATCCAGGGTCCATCAAAATACTTAAAAAAATATGAAGATAAGAAATATAAAGGGTGAGAATAAGCTATCAAGAACATGATCAAGGCAAGCCCACCCACTCAACCTTACATTGAAGACATGACTTGTGTTGAATTTGATGAAGGAATCCTTGTGCTCATGTGGGATAAGAAAAATACAAATCCAAAGTACCACAAGAAGAGTGAAGTTTAATGGCTTGGCCCTTACGTCGTCAACAAGAAGTCCAAGAAAATTACTTACTATTTATCTGTCATAGATGGGAGGAATATTTCATTACTAGTTGATGGGTCTATCCTCCAACCCTACATCAACGAAACCTGACTTCTTCAGGGCCTCATCCCTAGGTAAGTAGGTAGGTAATTTGCTTTCTTGAATTTTCATTTGTGTGTTCATGGTAGTTTAGTTGCATTTATTTAGATTTGCACATTCACATCTTGTTTTACATGTTTTATTTGCATTGTCACATTGTTGATTTACTACATTTTATTGAATCATCTTAAATGTTAGTCAGAATTTTTTGAAAAACGCAAAATTTTCTTTTTAATGCATAGTTGGATTTTTAAACTTTTGATTATATGAATAAAGGGGTGATTGTGCCATCCTTCGATATCCCAATGTGATTTGTTTTAGTCTGTGTAGGCACATGTATTACCAAGAGATGTTGAGGTTCTCATGTACTCTACAACGAGCACATGTCCCCAAGTAGGAGCCAGATGTTACCCCCTATTTCATGGGATAACTAAGGCGATGATGTCTTGAGGCCCGTAGGTTTCACACATGGAGTGTCGAGAGCCGATGAGCAGACAAATCCCCTCCTCTTACCACACATCACCATTGATTGGAAGCAGCAACGTCCACCACACCAACTTAGACCACAAAGGGAAACATGTCTTGCTCCATGAGGTAACAAGTCTGGTCTCGTAGTAAGTTTCATTTTAATAATTGAAGGACTCGAACATGTTGCAAAGGGTCCTTTCTTGATTTTGAAAACGTTTGCTTGGAAATTATGCTTTTTGCCTCATTTCACCTTGGCCATTGAGATATTTTCCCAGTAAGTGGGTCACCCTCGGGAAAAGGGTTGCTACTAGGGGTTCTCCTTGAAGGGTAATTGTACCATTACCATCATATTTTCCACCTTTCACACTTACTCCCCTCTGTCTCTTTATATTTTGGGTTTTGGGACTTATTGACCCAAGAAGGGCTTACACCTTATTTCATGGGAAGAAGGGGATAAAGGCCCAGAGGGGTTGTAGGTGGAAAAAGATAAGAACCATATATTATCCTCTATATTCTCTCCCTACGGTCTTGAGAGCAATGAAACTCTTCTCCATAAAAATCAAGGACCTATAAAATAAAATACATAATTAAATAAATGTCCTACTTGTTGAGAGAATGCATTTTGTGGTGTATTTTACTTTCCTTGCACATGACACTCTGTGTGTTCCTAGATTCAAGTAGCATTGTGATGATCCTTACCTTCCATTGCACATAACACTCAATACTTTGGACCATAATCAATTAATGGAAAATAAAGGGCTTGGAAAAAAGTTGCATTGCAAACGAGGATGCAGTACACCCTCTACAAAGGCATCCATAAATGAGACAATATTATCCCTTGTATGTCAGGAAACCTCATTCCCAAAATTCATACCTCTATCCATCCCATACTATTTTATATGACTTAGAGAGGGTCTTCTTGGGAAACACTCCTTGACTTGGGGAATGGCTTGCCCAATAGTGCACCATGACAACCCTCCCATACTTAAATTTGGCAAGTTGTATAAGGTCTTTGAGCATTTCTTTATTTTGAAAAGGGGGGATTTGATGCACATGTTTGGGTGGTTATTTTATTAAATATAGATTACTTGGAATGATACATGTGACTTGTGGATCCTTGGAGGGCGTACTTTTTTGTCTTTGCAGGACCTTTCCAGGTGAAATATTTTCCATGGAGGGACTAGATCACTTGGACCTTCATAGGTTCTTGAAGCCCACGGGATGGATGATATTCCCCCACTCATTGCACACTTGAGAAGATCAATGTTGTCTTTGGAGGAACTTGGACATCATGTGATCAAGAAATTGTGGCCCCTTGCATCTAAACGTGGGCCTTGGGAGGCCTAGGACATCATACCCTGACCCTTGACATCACCTTTAATGATGGGGTTATGATGGGATTTGATGATTATGGTGGTGATGTGATGTGATTTGATGGAGAGAGATGCATTAATGGTTTCTCTAGCACATGATGAGGTGACACATGAATTTTGGAGGTTGAATGATCTTCACTTGAAGGCTCAATGTCTCATTTTGAGGCCTAGCGTCGCCCTCTAGGGCATCACATCACCCTTTTAAGGGACTTATTTTATGTAAATTTTAATTTTGTAAATTGTAAAGGAAAATAGAGGAAGTCGATCTATTCTAATTTGTTGTTGACTTTCTAAAAGTGGACAAATGGGTTTTAGGTGACCTCATATAAATAGAGGTCACCTCACTTTCATTTTATCATCATGGTTTTGAGAATTACATACTCTCTTGGCTGAATTTTTTTCCCTACTTGGGAAACTTGCTCCACCTCATATCTTGCGCTTTTGGATGCTTATTCTTGTCTATTGATGAAGGAAGGATAGTGTTATCTCTTGATGCTTGTTTCTTGGCAATTGTGGTGGAATATTATTGATAAGTAAGGGTTTTTCAAGATATCTCTTGAACTAGGTAAGGACTTTCTTCAATTGTGTTGTTTCTTCTTGGTTTTAAGGTTAATTTTTGTTAAAACCTTAGAGGATTATAAGGGAATACACCCTCCATCAAGATCTATATTTATTGTCATTGAAAGGGATATTTTGCAAAGGTTTCTACAAGGAGTAAAAGGGATTACACTCTTGTAAAGGAAAATAGAGGAGGTCGATCTCTTCTAATTTGTTGTTGACTTTCTAAAAGTGGACAAATTGGTTTTAGGTGACCTCGTATAAATAGAGGTCACCTCACTTTCATTTTATCATCACGGTTTTGAGAATTACATACTCTCTTGGACGATTTTTTTGCCTTACTTGGGAAACTTGCTCCACCTCATATCTTACGCTTTTGGATGCTTCTTCTTGTCTATTGATGAAGGAAGGATAGTGCTATCTCTTGATGCTTGTTTCTTCTCAATTGCGGTGGAATATTCTTGATAAGTAAGGGCTTTTCAAGATATCTCTTGAACTAGGTAAGGACTTTCTTCAATTGTGTTGTTTCTTCTTGGTTTTAAGGTTAATTTTTTTTAAAATCTTAGAGGATTATAAGAGAATATACCCTCCATAAAGATCTATCTTTATTGTCATTGAAAGGACTATTTTCCAAAGGTTTCTACAAGGAGTAAAAGGGATTACACCCTTGTAGATTTACCTTGCTAAGGTTTGTTTGTTTTGGGGAGTAAAAAGGATTACACCCCTAGAGAAGTAATAAAACCTATATCATAAACAAGAGACCCCATAACCCAATAGATAAGGCACTAATCTACTTGCATTAGATATTGAATATTATGCATTAGTAAAGGTGATATCAACGACTTTGAATTGTTTAATTTTGGAAATTGGTTTTACATGTTTTAAGTTATATTGTGCCCTAATGGCGTCTTCATTAGCCAAGTGATCTCATTGTTGTAACAAATTTTATGCTACATCCAATAGGGCTGCAGAAAACTCATCGTCTTTCATTCTTTTTCTCACTATTCTACCACTAAAATTTCACTTGTAAGCCTCCGTAATTATTCTATTGGTTATAAGTTATTGTTTGAGCGGTTTACTTGCTGATTTTAGTGGCTACAACTTGTTGTTGTAACATTAGTTTAATACATCCATAAGGATTTTACAAATCTTGTTGATAACACTTATTAACAACTCTCTAATTTCTATCAAAGTCATGTTTTAATCATTGGAAATTTATCTACCTATTGTTAGCGTTATTTCCAACATCTTGCACTTGATTTTGATGGTATATTTTGCAGATATCATACTCATTTATTGATGATATATATTTTTCCATACTGTTGCAATTTATGGACAACAAGGTTTCTTGTTGATTCCCCTTTGGTTTGAGGATTTATTTATCATATTTTGTCTTGTTCCATGCAGGGTTAACGTTGTTTTGCAGGTACACTACCTTGGAAACAAATCATCATCTCACAAGACTCATCTATAAGCCTCTTTCCACTCTTGACCTTGACCTATAAGGTCATCCTTCATCTCCTTACACTTTCCATCGCAATCCCCCTAGGGTCACTTGAGATTCCCCCCCTTGTGGTGATTTTATGATCACTAAAGTGAGGGGAGTGTATATCTAAGGTGACAATGGGTAGATACTCCCATAGTTGTCACACCTTTGTGGTTTGGGTTGGGATTTGCGATAACAGGTACCATTATAACAGATATTAAACACCCCATATACAAGTAAAAAAACCCTATAAAAATTTATTGCTTAAAAAAAATATCCCCTTGTGAAATATAAAGAGAGAAACCAAGAAAATAAACAAGAAAGTTAGGGCTTCCAATACCAAAGGTAACTATGAAACCCTTTTATTTTTTTTTAGAATGCTTTCAAAATAGTTTGAATCAAATAGGGAAAGATTGAGATTATCAATAGAATGACATCACATACTTGAAATTTCTCCTCTGCAGATTTGTATGTGGCCTATGGTGATCCCTTCCAAATTTGGCTCTTCAAGAAAATCTACCCACTCCAAAGTCTTTGTTGGTAAATCTCTCTTGCACAAATCTCCCCTCTAAATTTTTCCAAAAGAATGAAATAATGAATAGTGTTTTCATTTATAAACACATTCATTTTGAAAAATAAAAATATCGATTGTTTTTTCGTTGTATATTTTGGCGCTTTGATTATAAACCCGAGCGTTATTTTTTTTAACTTACCTTTTCGGTGTGTGATATAGTTTTATCTAGGGTACCCTATAAAACTAACCGATGTATTTGTACATATAAAATCACTAACGAAAACATATACATTTAAAAAAAAATCACTTATTTTTTGCTATACAATCCATGCATTACACAATTTTAAATGCCCCGGTGCACTCTCTATGTACAAACACACAAATTTTCAATTTTATTGACAAAATAGAAATGCAAACCTCCACAATTAAATTTTGTGGAGATTCTTATTTGCGAAGGCAGTAATGGAGGTGAAGTTTCGATGCCTTTCAAAATTTAGCGCACCAATGCATTTTGATGTGTAGAAGCACTGATGTATCTATAACTAATTAAGAGCACCAATAGCGTTTAAAATCCATTCAAAATTCTTTGTGAAGTTAGATTGTTCTATGCTTCCCAAAATTTCTTTTAAGAATTCATTCATGTATTGATGATGGTTTTGGCTCAAATGCAGAGGAAAAAAGGTTATAATATCAAATGGTCAATTCTTCATATTCCAACTCATTCCATATCATTGCAAGTTCGTCAATTTATCCCCTATCGTTTGAAGTAAGCCTAGATTTTATGTATAATTCATTTATCTGATTGAATTTATGTCATTTATGCATGTGCATTTGAATAATTGTTCATTGAATTTTGCAGGATCATGATTCAAGATCAAACTTTGGATGCACGGGATATTCCACCATTACAAAAATGTTGCTAGGAGAAAGATATTGCAGACACATGTTTGATGAAAATTGACATCTACTTTACCCTACCAATTACAACATGCCATCTTCCAGTAACCAACGTGGGTCAATGGTATTACACTGTGAATTGGATCTATTTTATGACACACTAGTAGTATGTGGTTTTTCAAAATGTAGAGGGTTGAAGAAGAACCATCAACTGTCACATTGTCTTGTTATATTAATAATCGACTACCCAAATTTGACGATCTAATGCCTCCCACTGGAGTCAAGAATCCAATAGGTGATATAGAAAAGATAGGTAGGAACAATTCGATATGAATTTTTTTTAATGTTGGAAGCCATATCAACTAAGTTTCATCCTAAATTAACCAATTTGTCTCATTTTGTTAATTCAACGGAGATTTCTAGTGAGCCAAAGTATGATATCAATACTACCCAAAACATCTCTACTAGGAGATCCAAAAAATTGTATGGGCTAAGAGAAAAAATGTCCAAGTACACACCAAAGTATGTTCAATTATTGGAAGGTAGTAATGACTTCACTCTTCTTGTCCATCTGAAAATTAAATAGAAAACATGTTACAACTGATATTTGTATGGTGTTTGGCCGTCTTCAATGCATGTGCCCGATGTTGGAATCAAATTCTCTTTTTGTTGTAACAGTTATATGATCGTTAAGTCTAAAATAGATGTTGCAAATCTTGGGTTATTTATCCTTTCACATGTATCTATTCCTCCCAAGAAATCAATAGTACTTATTCCATTTTGTGGTCCTATTTATAGTCAATATGATTACTTGAATATTGTTAAATACATACATAGCATTTCCATGTATAATATGTGCATGTATGGTTTTGCTTATGGAAACTTCAACAAGAAAAACTTGTTATATATCGATGGTCATCCACGAACTAATGGGAACATTGTAGGGTTCATAAATAGTTGTAGGTCCCCATTATTTAATGAAAATTGTTCCTTTGAGAAACACTCCAATGAAAAAGAGTTTTTTATGAAAAGGAAGGCATCCATTTTTTTGTTGTGCGTGCAATACGTAGTTTGTCTCCCATTGATGAGTTGCTAATAAACTATAACTTTTGTAGACCACCAACCACTCATCAAAAATGTCTTGCATTGGGACTACCTTTAGATGCCCCCTTGGGGCGTAAGAAAAAGATGATTGGGTAAATGTATTTTTGGATTTCCAATGGAACTAATGTAAATGTATTTCTTAATTTGATATTTGTTTTATAAAGTGGTTGGTTGCATGTTACAATCATTACATTCAAACAAATACTATAAACAAATACCTAGAACATTTATTTCCAACCTTGTGTGCTCCCTCTTTATTGACATCCAAGGAGGAAGGTTATTGTTTATAACAAAAATAGGCCACATTGAGTAAATAGACCTGAGCTCACCAAATAGATTGGCACTATCAGTTGCCAATAAAATCCTAACATTACGAGGTTCTTCTTTAAAAATTGACCATATTTAGTCAGTGTTCCTGAATGCAGAACCATCTGCAGTCATTCAAAGAACACCATCTTCACTTATGTGTTGTGCGTGGTAGTCCATAAACTATGCTATGCTTTGGCACCTGAACAATCATTGCAAATATGGAATTATGAGAATATGACAAAGAACTTTGTGAGGCACATTTTTTGTTACTTGATCGAATTGATACCTATTGATTTGACAATGTGGGCATTTCATTTATGATGCATATTGTTTGTAATATATAATATGATCATTAGGACATGCATCAATAACTCGATACTCCATTCCAATATCTTTCATAATGGAAAATAACTCTCGGTACATGTGAGGTAAATTATTTAACGGTGGTAAGAAATAATCACCTAACAATCTACAACATAAAAATTAACTAGTTAATGTAAATAATAGTAATCATAAATATTGCATCCTTAATTTGCACATTAATTGACATTGACAATAGAGAAAAGAAAAAGGTCAACCTTTATGTATATGTAACGAATTATATTATGTACCTTAGGATCTGTGTGAGAAAAGCGCTTGACAGACCATTAAATACCTTCAAGTTCACCAACAACATTATAGCAGAGAGAATATTTGTTATTGAACCTTCTTAAAGGGGTTGTTGTGCCTTCTCAAGTATAGGTGCATCATGAAAATCATCAAAGTTTTCCTCATTGATACGAGCAAAGATGTCCTGGATCAATCTATTTGTCCCATCATCCTCAATCGTATTATTGGTGTCATCTTATTCCATAGGATTAACTTGATCTTCAATATCCATACCATCATCCTCAACTTGTAGAATAGTATTTCTACTACTACTAGCACATTATCCGACACCACACACCTAGGAGGATTTGTCCTTATAATTACAAACAATCAATAAAATTAATGTATATAACAAATATTAAAACAAAATAAAATTTTATAAATACACTCCATACAAAGACATGTAATGAATAACTTACCATGGGACGATATTCATACCTCGTCAACGTGCCCATACTCCCTACAATGTTTTTCAATTCTTTTTCTTAATTCCTCTTATATTAAATCCCCTGCATCAACCACAAGGGAAATATCATTTCCCATCACCCTTTGTGTCAAATTTTTCCCTTAACCTAGCAAGTGTCATTTCATGTTCTAGAGTAATGTTATTATATGGAATTGTAATTTCCTATTACAACAAAATCCACTAAAGCAATATAAGTACAATATACAAATATCATCTTACGGTAAAAATGTCATCGAATATTGACCCCATATGTACTAAATTAATTAAGCCATTGTCGTCATAGATTTATTAAAAGTTTATAAGAGTAGTTAACAATTACTCAAGAAATCAAACCCACACAATTTTACCACATAAGCTTCAAGATTCACTTTAAACTAAGGAAATCAAACAATAAAAGAGAACTTGGCCAAGACAAATTGTATATTCATTAAATCCAATTGAGTAGACATGTTCATACCTATTCCGTAGACAACAATTTGTGTCCCCAAATAAAAGAGGGTATAAGGGTTAGAGATCCAATGTGGGTATTTAAAAGGAGACAAAGAAATATTAAAAATTTCTAACCTTCAAAGTACAAATCTGAGCTATGTAGATCAAGAATTGGATGTGGTAGTTGATGGAAAAAATACTATTTCATGCATTCAACAATGACCAGAAAAAGATTTTATAAGCATCGCACCTATAAAAAAATTGTTGAAATCTATCATCGTCATGGGACTTCTGACGAACGTTGACCATATCAAAGTTTACTGACTCAACGACCGTTAAATGCTTTCAAATGGGTATTCAGACTTTTCATGAGTGTATTTCAGGTGTATCAGACATCCGACAAAATTTCATCGTAAAACCTATGGTGCAAGAACATCATCGTACTTACAACGAATGTCAGGGAGCTCAGAAAAAAAAAAATGATCAAAATTTTAATAATTATGTAGTGTTTTTTTACGGTATGATCAATTTTAGCCTTATCATTGTAATATTTCGTCGAATATTGACCCCACATGTACTAGTGGCATATTTATGGAAAAAAATAATCTCTTGTTCTAGCTTATAACACCTACTCATGATTCTTTGTTCTTTGAAGTTGTGATGGTTGATGATACAAGACAATATGATTGTTTGAGCATTGAGCTAAATTGTTGAATTGTAAGAGGGTCTAACCACCCTACTTCGATCCTTTGTGGAACATTACTCTTTTTTTTTTGTAAATAAAAAAGAGACTATATTACCTCATGCTCTCAAAAAGAAACAGTTGTCAAAAGATTACAACTAGACTTGCCACATGCTCTTCCACAAGTGTGGAAACTAGGACAGGTGGCACTGTGCATGGACACTACTGTGCATAGGTGGCACTGTGCATAGAAATAACATATGTCTGAGAACTGTAAAAACTTTCCACTTGTTATGCCATGTATATGGAAACCAGAATAGGCAGTCTTCTCTAGAGTTTCATGGAAACAAGAAAACAAAACAGCTAAGACAAGAAAATTAACAGTAGAAAATATAAACAAGAGGCAAACTCAGGCTTTCGTTATAGCTTACCGTGAAGGCATAAGGATGGCATCAAGTTGGGCAATGGCTCTTTGCAGGCTCGCTTGATAGGGAATCAAATAGGAAATTCATGTGCTTGTGTAGGAGGCTCTGGATGTACATTTGCTCGGCTAGGACCCTCCTCATATAAAAAATGAGGTCTAGGTGTTCCTCCATGAGCCTGCATGATCTGGGTGAGGCATGGTTATCCAGGACCTGCTGCATTGGCACCTTGGGTGAATCATTTCCTTCTCTCTCATGCCAGAATTCACCCCAATTGATTTATGGGTCTGTCGCTTTGGGGTCGGTGGAGTTTTTGCAACAATCTGGCAGCCTTGGAGGAAGCTCCTCTTCTACCAGACAGCCTGTCATGACCAACTCCTCGGTTCCTACCTATGTCGTCCATTCATCACCAACATCCTACAAGTGATGAGGAATATTTTCCGAGTGAGGAGGAATTTCCTCCTCCACTATGAAACCTCCATAATTGGCCTATGGGATAGGTGAATGAGGTTCTTCCTAGGTTTCCATGTCCCAGTTCTAATCATAGTGGGGAGAAAGGGTCGGGTTGCTTCTTGGAAAGGGATGGAGAGCCACAGTTCAAGTGTGGCGGTGCCTTTCCATTTGGCTATAGTAGGTCGGCCCATGTTTGGGCATGCCTCTCTCATGGGGCATAACGAAGCTAATCCTGAGGCAAGAAGAGTTCATAGTGGGGAGGTCAAAGAAGCTCAATAAGGATGAAATGAAAATACTAGAGGCCTAGGAGATCCAAATCGTGATAGCCAAGGGAGAATGAGAGATTGAGGGAGAAAAATAGAGATAAAACCAACAGCGGGGAAATCCATGTGTGGTAATGAGTGAGGTGATAGCAATAGACGCCATGAATGTTGAAGGTTTGTGGGTGGAGACTATCGTACCAATTTCCATAAACATCATTAGAGTTGTTGGACCTTCCCAACACTCTATGCTCTGCTCTGCATAAATGTGGGCCATGTCAAGTGAATTGGGGAGGGTGTTGGCGGCGAGGGGATTTAACTGCCTATGTTGTCGATGCATCATGTGACATGTGATCTCCAAGTGGCACCCCATCCGGGGGTGGAAAATTAATATTAAGGAACTCCGAGATGAACTTTTATTATGACACTCAACTATACTATCATCAATATTTTTTGAAATATAGGTCAATTATTTTTGTTTGGAATGATGTTGATATATTGTTTAGTTAAAACATTGAAACTTGTGATTTATATGTAGATAAGGTGTCTTTGTAGCATGATTTTTCCTTATCATACTTGTTTTTTCCTAATTCACTTTTGGTATTATGGACCTTATTTATGCACCTGTGTATCTCTATTGACCTATGAATATTTAATATTAGTAAGGACATTTGGAATTTCTATCTTTTGTACTTTGACATTTGAATATATCCTTACTTCAACTAGATTTGCATCTTTCTAAGTTGTGATGTTTCTTAGATCTATATTGGTTCCTTTATCAACAACATGGATTTTTATGTTTGAAGACTTATCTAGTTCCATAGGTTCGATCATTGTCTCTACATTAATTGATGCTTCTTTCTCGGTAAGTTTTTCAAACTTGTTCTATACTTACTTTCTATCATTCTTCAGCTTATTAATTTGTGTAAGTAAGATTTTATTATGATCCCTTAAGCGTGAAATTTCTTCATTTTTTTTTACTTGTCAAGTTTATTTTTAAGGTCTCGATTCTCTAGTTTCTCATCTTTTGACCCTTTGATTTGTACAAACAACCTTTGATTAAGGTTCTGTTAGCACAAGATTGGTTAAGGTGACAAGTGTCAAGAACAAGCATTGAAAACACTCTCACAAAGTTCAATCATCAAAAAATCACTCAAGGATTTGCGATACCCAATCGCATGCAGACACACAGGAAGGCGCTACCTAAATTCTGGCAGAAAACAAATTGTGCAGAGTTATTCTGCCAGTTTTGAGTCACTAATTTAAATCTTGGATTGTGAACAATTGAGAAGGTTTTTTTGAAAACTGGAGGAGGTTTTTGTTTATAACATGCTAAATAAAAAAAAGTCTCTCATTTTTTCAAAATGTGTTATGGTTTGAGAGTTATTATACATAGAAGTGGCGTTACTGAATCTACATAGCGGCGCTACCTAATTTTCTGTAGCAGTCACGGTTTTGGTATTCGCCTTGTTGAGAGGTTGCCACCTATCAAGGAGGATTCGAATGGATTCTCAAAGATAAGTTATATGTCAAGGGATTCCTTCACCTAAGATTTGGCTCCAACAAAGGCCTCATGCAATGAGGTGGAGACATTTTATTAATGACTTCCAACAAATTCCTAAAAATTAGCAGTTTGTTAGATTTTTGTCTCTTTGATTGTTTCCACCTATATCCAAGGTTTAGAATCCAATGGAGGAGATGGGATTCGACCTCCTAAGGTTATTAGGATGTTATTTTCTATTTAAGGAAGGAAATATCTCTTGGATAGGGGATTCAGAGAAAGAAAAAAGACCCAAGAGGTTTGGGTGATATTTCAAGGTCCGTGAGGGAGATAGAAAGGATCAAAGTCCATGATTTTAAGTATCATACATGTGTTGCTTTCTATGTAAAGATATTAGTTGACAATGAAGTTATATATCAATTTGTTTTCTCTTTTCTGTGTAAATCATTTTCTCATCTTTCATCTCCTTGGATATGTGTTGTTGTTATAGGTGTTATAGGTTATATGTCTGCAATTTATTTGTTGAGAGGGTTATTGTATAGGATATGCTCTATCCATTGCCATAGGATTATCTGAGTTTTGATTCAGTTTTAGAAAGGATTTCTGAAAACTAAGTTTTTCCTCTTGTTGTTAGATGTATTGAAGATCAGGATGCTCTTTGATCATTTTCAGTTTTGTTTTTCTTATTTCTTCTTTCCATCTCTTTATAAGCATTATAAATGATCTTAGCTTTGTTGACCTGATTTGTTTCACATAAAATGTTAGGTCAGGATTACATTTTGTTTTTGTTGGACTCCATGCCCAATGGCTTCATTGCCTTCTTGATTAGTTTTACCACTCTCTAAGTTTCTTAAAACCCAAATAATCCAAATCAAGTCATTTTATTTTCAAGATGTGCTAGGCTTGCACTAGAGCAGTCCAAGAGCAACTTCTAGTGCTAACAGGTTCCTTGGGTGAAAATTTTCTTTGTCTTTTTCTTGTAACCTCATGTTGAGTTTCTCCTTGAAACCTTGATCCTCTTATTCTATATTTTGATTACATTGTTTTGCATCTTTTGACTTCTTGATTTGTGCAAGTAGTTTTTTACTATGATCTTTTAGGCGATAAATGTCTACATCTTTTTCTAATAATTCATTGCCAAATATATTCTCCAAATATTTGTATTTTTCTTGTTGTTTCACCAATTCATCTTCTAATTTTTTTGATTTATAGTGCAAATTTTTTAATTTGTGTATTACCTTGATATCTTTCATAGTAAATAGTCTTTGACAATATTGGAAAAGCCACTTTTGAACTTCTGGAAACATCACACATTTGGAATCCCTTCCACAATAGGGACGTTTCATCACAAAAATATAATCATTCGTGAAATTCATGGTTCTCGATTTTACTTGTTCCTTGATTTACTCATAAAGTATTTTAATATTGGTAAAGTGATTTAACATTTTATAGTCAAACTATAATGTTCCAGTATTTTATTCCTTTTGTGAGTTATAACAATTTAATTCTATTAATATATACTTATTCAACTTAAGTACTAATTGTAATGTACCTTTTTGTACTCAAAAGAAAACTATTTTAATACATTCTTCACTAAGTGAACTGGTGTACGATCACTTCCTTAATTAAAATTTGATTAATCCACCACTTATTAATGCACTTGTCACGATGCTTCTTTTAATTGGTAGCAACATTCGATTGGACCCAATGAATTCTCTAAAAATCATCAACACCAAAAGGACTTTTTCCAACAGAAAATTACTCATTATATTGATATATAATTTGTTCTCTTGACAAAGTATAAAAATCTTGCTCAAAGCAATTCTAGTCCATATACCATGCTCTAAAAATATATTCTACCACTGACTCAACAGAACCAGAAGGGCATCATAGAAGTAAACCAACACGCAGGCTGTAATAAGAGATTCAAAATAACCAGTAGCTTCTCGCCCACAAAGGACCTCAAAGTGTTAGGAAAACACTGCATGCCCCAAAAGGACCTCAAAGTGTTTACCAAAAACATTGCACGCCCCCAGTGAGGACCTCAAAGATCTGGCCCAAACCTCTTCTTTCCAAGGAGGAAGATGACAAATGAAGTCGAAAAAAACTGCAAACCCATCCAGGAGGACAAGAACCCATCACCCACAGTGAATGGAATCAAATCTTCAAAAACGAAAACCCCCCGCCGACACATGGTCACCAGCGCAAATCTGGGAAGGTGAGAATGAAGAGAAATAGAAGAACTGTGAGCTCGTCCTCCTCTCTCGTAGATTTTTTTTATCCATCTTTCTGAATCCTCATAGCCTGTGCTTCTCTCCCATAGTGTTTTGTGTTCGCAGGGCCCGCACTCCTCGCCCTTGAAGTTGCTCGCCCGCACTCCTCTGGAGTATTTTCTCGGATGTGGCTAGCGAAACCCTAGCCGCAGAGCCCACACTCCTCTCCAACCTCCTCGGAGACCTCAACTCCCAACACCAAAATGAATTTTGCTAGAGCAAATTGCCTTACAATATATCGTGAATATATCGTGTATGCTTGTTCCCCCACAACTTACGATTAATAGTGATTATGCGGTCGATTGATGAAACAAATGCTAAGATATGACTTAAACCATGGGCGTGACCAACTCAATGGTATATTCTTTTCCCATGATAGATTCTTTAAACCATGACATCTTTCTATAGGTTTTAGAAACTCAAGATAGTAATTAGTTATAGCACCAATCTATTCTTTTAGCAGATGTTTGGATGGCTAGTTGGTTTTTTAGAATAACAACTCTATGGGCAATGGTGGAAATTGATTTAGAGGTTTGTAGATTGGATATTTGTATGTGTGTGTTGGATATAATCTTAAACTATTCTCATTTTATGCAAAAATCTATATATTGATGATAAATGGTCTTTGTCTTATTTATCCAATGAATGATTTACAACATGGATTATTTCTCTGGTTTAATCGATTATCATTCCTTATAATTGCAACAATCAATTTTACTATGCAATGGATTTTTCCTTAAAATCCATTTTTGTGCCCTTTCCTCGTAACAATGATATTTGGTAGTGGAATACTTGACTTTGGAATGGAAATTTTAGACTTCAAAAGGCTAAGTGCCAGTTTTTTTGTTTTCTTAGAGAAATAAGGATTAGAGAAACTCTAAAAAAATGTGGGTTCTGAAAAGATGGGTCAAACAAGATCCGATAAATGTGTGGCCATGGGTTGGAATTAGAAATGAATCTTTGATACCAATGAAATCAACAAGGTTCATTTACTAAACATCCAACATAAGAAGGACAATAGACAAAAATCTGTATAGGATAAGAATAATGAATAAAATAGATGATTATTACAATGACCTACATGACGATATATATACACATTGATGGGTCATAAGGTTGATGGGTCATATAATTTTGTTAATTCATGTCCTTAGTTAGGATGTGTCACTTCATTTATTATTTTATTAGTAGTAATAATATTACTACTACTTCTTTAATTATTTTTATTACAACTAGTTGGTTCCACTACCTCATAAATAGAATAAAAAAATGAGCATCTTGATAACAAATGTTAGAAAAGAGGAATTTTTTGAATCCCTCATACAATTAGGAGTATCATTTGAATCGTAAATTTTACCTGTAGTGGGATTTGATCATTGGCCAATAAGTCTGACTGGGAGAGTTTGGGTCCACTAGGATCAAGATCATTCTGATTTGAGAAAATTCAGTTTGGTCACCTGAACTTCAAAGAAAATATAGAAAAATGGTGTGTTGTGGTGGGAAATCCCCCTACGGACTATCAAATAGGGTTATAGTATGCATGCAGATATGACCAAAAGAAACCTACTTTCTACCTTCGTCCCAGACTTAATCCCCATTTCTTTTCAGCAAATACATGGTTAGACCAACATACCTTGTTTCGAATGTTTGATTTCGATCCTTCTTCACGCTTGATCGCTCGTTAGCATCTCTCCTCCCAAGGCTGACCTGCATACAAAATAAGCAACAAAATGCACATGCATTTTACCTACAGACTAATGGGTTAGAGATTCAAACATATATTTACTGAACTATGAAGAACTCATATAGTGGGACGGGAAAAGCATTTCTTTATTATTAACTTTAATCAATAAACTTACAATGTCGAGACCGGCTACTGCTCTGCGAATCCTAATCCTGGGCTCCTCTTCAAATGTCCTCCAACTTCTTTGCTTTGTATCTCTTCTTGCACAAGGATGGCTAAAGGCTTGGGACAATGGGAATGTGAAATTGGGCAGAGTTTCTTTACTCTATTTCTCCTCCTCCAAATGGTACCCCTAACCCTTCTTTTATAGGCTAGAAGAAGCTAGGTATTTGGACGAACCCTCATCCATGCATGGCCGGGAGTTTCAGTTAACTCACCCAAAGATGTGTGTTCCGTTGACAAATTTCCTTTTTTCGTGTTTTTGTCAGTCCACGTGGGTTGTTTTAGGTCAGCTAGCGTGTACATGCGTGCAGTAATGGAGTTGGGCATGTGGGACTTTATAAAAGAGGTTGTTTAAAGAGTTGTTCAGCAGTGCTTTGGCAAAGAAGGGATCTGAGATGGCCTGATGCCAGGTAAGCATGTATGGTGAAATTAGGGTTATAACAGATGCCCCCTAATGTGTGATGTCAGATGAGCATATGATGGTTGAAATACATTACCAATCTTTACTGATGTGACGAACAAGTCAGCCCAGGGACTAGGAACCAAGAGGCACCGTCTGCAAAATAACAAATGTCTCACCGAGGCGAGCATACCCATGCTCGGGATAAAATAGAATCATGGCTACCAATCAAATACATTGTATATCCATGTCAAATAACTATATAAAGTGTAGCCGCGAACAATACACATCGGAGTTACATCTCGAAATCAAAAAGATATACATATAGAGTATCCATCTTCTAGAAGCTGATATGGCTTGATGGTCGGAGATGAGATCTTCAGAGCTCGAGCAACAACTTCAAAATCTTCAAAACTCAAGGTAGGAGTGTAATATGAGTGTACAACTTCACTACCCAGAGGTCTTCGACGGCAATTCGGTCATGGACTAGATAATCTTGATGATCAAACTGAAGGCTTCATTGATTTCGAACAAGAACTTGATTAGACATTCAAGATGGCCAGGTATGAGGGCAAGAGACAAATTGCAGAGGGGCCGACTCAGGCTTGGTAGAAACTTCCCTTGGACAACAGCACGACAATTGATGAGACTTAGGCAACATGGCATTAATCATAAGTTTATGAAGCAGGAGGCAACGCAAACTCTCCATATGTTTGGAAGAATAACCAAACGGAGGAGGACACAACTCTATGTAGCGAGAACAACTTCCTAAGGTCGTATTACATCCCATAGTTTGACGAACAAACGAACAGATGTGTTTTATCTAAGGACGACTCATTATGCTGCCAATAAAGAAAATACTTTTCCCTTCTTCTTTTTGGTGTATATTTGATTTTTTTTGTCTTTTTCAATAATTTTGGAAAAAAGAATAAAGGAATGTTACGTTACAATGGAGGAATGAGTGTGACAAACATACAAGTTCAAGGCACAAGGAAAAGACTGATGTTCAAAATAATGATACTCTGGAAAAATCCCCTGGGGGCCAAGGGTGCTAAAACGCAGAAGCAAACTGTTACAAGGATGGTCTATAAGATATGCAAACACGGTTAACAAAACACACAATGGTAACGTCCTTCGATGTAAGTTTAACGAGCCCAGAGAAGGTAAGCTTGGTGGTTTTTCATATTTAGAGAGTCTAAAAAAACGTAAAAGGAGACTCCATTGGGGTACCTTTGTCGAAGATAGTCTAGATCAGAAGGTTCTTTCGGATTCATCGCATAGGTTTTTTTATTTTTGACGTTTCGAACCAAACTAGTGTGGTCCATCATCAGGAAAGCGTTTTTGAGAAATGAAGGAAAAGGGATATAACAGGTATATAAATACTTGAAAAAAATTTATAAGGAACCGACTTATTGAAAATGAAATCAAGAATTATAAAACTTTAGAAATTATAATTGTTTGTTTAAATAATTAATTATTTGTTTGTTTAATAATTAATTATTTGTTTTTTTATTAATTTTTATTTAATAAGAGCCAACTGGAAAATGTTTATAAAATAATATTTAGAATTGTTCATATTGGCCATGGTAGGGATCCAATTTTGACTAATTTTCCATCCATCATCTCTGTTTAGATTATTAGGTTGTTTTTCAATTTCGATTGCTTCTCTGAATTTTCTATTGTGATAGTGATCTATCTTGGCAAGGATTTTGGTTTCTTCAATACAAATGTGATGTTTAGTTTTATCTGAGTGTTCTGTGAGAGATGAGGGATGAGTGCGATTGTGTTTGATGTCAGTGGCATGTTCTTGAATCCTAATTCTAAAGGAACGACCTGTTTCTCCTATGTATTGTTTACCACACGAACACGGGATCATATAGACACATTTATGTTTGATGGGATCAACGAAGTCTTTGACTGACCTAAGGGAATTCCTAATAGTGTTTAGGGGTTTGAAAGTTGCCCCAATGTTTTTCTTCTTTAAAATCCTCGCAAGTTTGTCTGTTGTTCCTTGTATGTAGGGTAAGTAAACCTTAGACACATCATTATTTGTTTGTTCTTTATTCCTAGGTGTTTTGGTGGCATTTTGAAAGGCTTTGATTACCTGATGTTTTTTATAGCCATTATTTT
This sequence comes from Picea engelmannii, assembly GCA_009831015.1. Taxonomy (NCBI): domain Eukaryota; kingdom Viridiplantae; phylum Streptophyta; class Pinopsida; order Pinales; family Pinaceae; genus Picea; species Picea engelmannii. Next base: position 1,152,334 of record ML777576.1, read on the forward strand.
TAAAAACATTGAGGAGGTGATTTTTCTCTTCCTCTAGGTGTTCATCATCAGAAATTTTGAGGGCTCTAGTGGCTAAGGTGTTTAGAACACCTAGTTACAAACAAATAAAGAACAAACAAATAATGATGTGTCTAAGGTTTACTTACCCTACATACAAGGAGCAACAGAAAAACTTGCGAGGATTTTAAAGAAGAAAAACATTGGGGCAACTTTCAAACCCCTAAACACTATTAGGAATTCCCTTAGGTCAGTCAAATACTTTTTTGATCCCATCGAACATAAAGGTGTCTATATGATCCCGTGTTCGTGTGGTAAACAATACATAGGAGAAACAGGTCGTTCCTTTAGAATTAGGATTCAAGAACATGTCGTTGACATCAAACACAATCGCACTCATCCCTCATCTCTCGCAGAACACTCAGATAAAACTAAACATCACATTTGTATTGAAGAGACCAAAATCCTTGCCAAGATAGATCACTATCACAATAGAAAATTCAGAGAAGCAATCGAAATTGAAAAACAACCTAATAATCTAAACAGAGATGATGGATGGAAAATTAGTCAAAATTGGATCCCTACCCTAGCCAATATGAATAATTCTAAATATTAATTTATAAACCTTTTCCAGTCGGCTCTTATTAAATAAAAATTAATAAACAAATAAATTATTAATTATTAAGCAAACAAATAATTAATTATTTAAACAAACAATTATAATTTCTAAAGTTTTATAATTCTTGATTTCATTTTCAATAAATCGGCTCCTTATAAAAACTTTTCAAGTATTTATATACATGTTATATCCCTTTTCCTTCATTTCTCATAAACGCTTTCCTGATGATGGACCACGCTAGTTTGGTCCGAAACGTCGAAAATCAAAAAACCTATGCAATGAATCCGAAAGAACCTTCTGATCAAAACAATGGTCGCAAAAGTCTTAGAACAAAAGATAGTCTAGTTGGTTCGAAAAAGGGGTAAACTAGCACCGACAAGACGTCTATTCAAAACCATTTTAATGAGTGTGATAAGGACAAGATCGCTCGGCCATTTTTTCATTTTTAAGGAGTCTGAAAAAAGCTTAACTATGGACTCCATCAGAAATGTTCTTCTGAACCAATTTAACAAGTGTGAAAGAATAAGGTCACTCAGCGATCTTTTCAGTTTTAGGGAGTCTGAAAAGAGCTTAACTATGGACTCTGTGGGGGTTCCTTTTTCGTAAGTTTAGTCCCTCAGGCCCGAAAAATGGGTAAAATTATACCTGACAGTACTCTTCTAAATAATGGAAGTTCCATAGAGTATACCTTTGTTCGTACAGTTGACTGTCCGGACCGAAAAAGGGGTAAACTACCGTCGAACAGACGTGACTTCAAATTTTAGTTTAACGAGCGTGAAAGGCCACAAGATCGCTCGGCAATATTTTCATGTTTAGAGGGTCTCAAAAGGGCTTAAAAGAAGACCCGTTATTTTTTGGGAATCCTAAGGGTGAGATCAAGAGAGAAGAAGAATCATGCAAATGAGGATCAAACTCATATTCAGGAAAAACTACAAGGACTCCCGAGCCTACAGTGTTTTAGAGACAACATGGATACCATAATGCAACCAGGATCTACCTAAGGCATCCATGTTCTGGTAAGCTCTACCACCAAGTTGCGACACTTCTAAAGAAGCTATGATGGTTTCGTGTCACAACCTGATGGGATCGATCCTATGGCAAGGGAACAAAGACAACGAGATACAAAAGTCAAGGTAGAAACCTAACCTATATTTTTAAGTTGATCCTCGAAAAAAAAAAACTCCAGGGACCGTTGAAAATTACCCAAAAACTCCAAAAAACTGCCCCAATACCCGATCATATCCCTCCCATGTAACTCCTGAATCACTCTAAATGGTTTTTGGTTTAAAGAAAATGATAAGGGAGGCCAAAAAAATGACAAAAAGGGGCCAAAAAGTTTATAAATAGAAGTTGGCAGCTCATTATCACCATTGTTGACTTGGAAATTGACTCTGGAGCCAAAAGACCCCCCTTGTCAAAAGCGGTGATTCCAAGAGCTATAGTGGACAAAACGAACTTCTGTCTTGACCAAGTAAGTACAAACTCTCTTATCTTGCATTTTAAGTCTTTATGTTTGCATTGGGTTTCATTTTTTAGGGGGGCATCAACCTTTAAAAGGTCGGCCCTAGGTCCACACGGGCTATCTCAGGACAAGCCGCATGTACATTTGGGCAGAGTAAACTTTGCATGCGTGTACACGCGACTGTCACTATTATAGCCCGCGTGAACCCCCTTAGTGAATAAAAAAGGCTTAAAAAGCAAGGGTTAACCCTCCTGAACCTTGGTGTTTTGCAGGATGTATGCCCACTGGAGAGAAAGAGAGAATGAAGAGGTGAGTGAGTTGGTCAGGGAAGACCCCAATGTTGTGGCGACTTTGATGCAATGTGGGTTACTCAAGTTTTTCTTATGTCCTTTTATGCGGGCACAACCTAGGCTACTGAATGCCTTGGTTGACTACTGGCATGTGGATGCAGAGGCATTCATGTTAGAGGGGCAGTCACTGGTGCCCACGGTCGAGGACATTTACTTTTTGACTGGCCTCTCCAGGAGAGGGGAACCAATCAACTTCCAGACTTTTCCTTCAGGGCCGCATAACATAGCGGAATTGATAGGTCTATACTATGCAGATGATACAGACTGCTCGAGCACGCAGGTGCCCATAAGCAAGATCACTGACTTATCGCTACAGGCGATAGTATTGTTTATTGGGCGAATTACTGGTTCTGCGGTTCTACATCAGGCGTCCCATGCACAGATGAATTGTGCAGTCCAGTGCTTAAATGCACAAGTTTTTGATTGGAGTACCACATTGCTTGAGTGTATGAAAAGGCAGTTGACAAATTGTCGTTTGCGGACACATAGGAACTTTGGGTTCGAGACCATTCTGTGTTCGTTCTTTTTTTAGAGAGTTTCGAGTTTTATTCCTCGAGTAGTGGTATGAGGACATCATGCCTCTCTTCCTGCTATGTGTATATGAGCAGTATTACTGCTGCGACAGGGTGGCGGAAGGACCAATGAGTCCTTCGATGATGACTTCTTCGCGTAGTTGTCACGACAGATCCCAGTTATAGAAGATTACCCCTATGCTGGGATTGATTTCTCGAGAGATCCTGAGATACCAGTACCTCCTGGTGAGGAGTGAGAGGAGATGGGTAAGTCTCCACCTTTGTAGTTTTTTTGTGTTTAAACATATGTAATTTTTATGGTGTTTTCGTTATATATATCATTTTTTTATTTTTTTTATTTTTTTTACCAGAGTATTTGACAGATATGTGTTCGTTATGTGCATAAGTGGGACCGGTTGACTATGCGAGGAACAGATGTCATCCTCGGCCAAGGGCCGCACCTGCCACCACAGGGGGACCAGCAATAGTAGGAGATCTTCCAGCTGAGGAGGTTGAGAGGGTATTGAGACGAGTCGAGCGAAACTTTACTACACTCACTCGCACGGTCCCGATGGCAGAGATTGAGGACTTGCCACCATCTATGCAGCCTCATGTAGTGGGGGCACCACGGACCTGGGTCCGGTTTTTTCGGCTTTTAGCCAACGCTGTGGATCAGTGTAACAGGGCCCACAGGCCTTGACTTTAGCTAGACATTTTTACATGCCACGAGCACTACTTGTATATATTTTTTGAGGGAATAAKCCATGTGACTCGTTATCGGTCATATTTTTTAGGCGCTTGCGTCCATCTATGTACTCTAGTTACTTTATGATATTATATATGGTTTTTTTGGTCTTTTGTGTCTTATGGATCATGTGTGCAAAAAATGTATTTACATGTTTATGTGAATGTTCTTTCATATGTGTGCAAGATGCCAATCTAAAATTTGATTAGCTAGAGTATCTATAACTTGGTTTAATCTCCTAGGAACATGAAAATATGTAATATAATCAAAGTTTTGTTCTAAAAGACGTACCCTAAGGAATTGTCGGTGTAAAGTTGGATCATGAACCTGGTATACTTTGTTTAATTGAGACACAACCAGTTGAGCATCGAGATAGACCTGGATATGAGAGATACCCAATGACAAAGCGTCACGAAGCAACTCAATAACTGCACTATACTCGGCGAAATTATTTGTGGTGTCACCTAAGCATATACCTCTGAAAGATAATAACTGGCCTTGAGGTGTAAAGATTACCCAAGCTGCAGAGGCAAGCCTCCGAGTGTGCCGACTAGCACTGTCTGTATACCCAACGAACACCTCGGAATCACTTGACATCTACCATAGTGACAAAAGATAACATCAACGACACGTCCATAACACTAAAAGAAACTAAAAAGTAATAGTACAAAGACTATACATATGTTACAAAAAGTTACCCACAGTAACCTTTCTATGAGTAATACTTCTTGAGGTAGAGCCCATTTCTTGGCTCCGCCAAAGAATTCCCTTCAAAATCAACCAGACGATAAGTGCCCTTTTTTAAAACCTCTTTTATGATGAAAGGTCTGAACCACATGGGTTTGAATTTTCCTGCCCCTGGGGTGTCCTTATCTTGGTCATAGACCAAGACAAGGTCGCCTTCAGAGAAAATATGAGGATGAATGGACCTATCATACTGACACTTGACCTTATGTTTGTGAGCCTCGTTGGCCAGGGCCACATCATAACGTTTCTCATTGAGATGCTCAAGGTATACTAATCGATCTTCAAGTGGAGAAGTGTCTGGCAATAATTGTACTACCACCTTTAGAGAAGGGATTTGACATTCAATGGGAAAGACTACCTCCAGCCCGTAAATGAGTTGAAAAGGTGAGAAACCAGTTGCAGTCTTAACAAATGTTCGGTAAGCCCATAATACTGAGTATAACATCAAATACCAATTTGACTTGGCTGAGTTGATAGTTCGTTGTAGAATGGTCTTAAGAGTTTTATTTACAGCTTCCACCTGCCCATTTTCTTGGGGGTAGTAGGGTGATGAATGTTCCTGCTGTAACCCAAGCTTTGATGTTAACTCGGTCATCATCTGGTTCTGAAAGTGACTGCCATGGTCAGTGACAATCTCCCTCGAGACGTCGAACCTTGCTATTATCCTATTGAATAAAAAGAGAGTTGCAGTCTCTCCATCATCTTTAAACGTTGGCATAGCTTCAACCCACTTTGTGAAGTATTCTACAGCTACGATGATATAGAGGTGCCCCCTTGTTGAAGGAGGGTTGCATGTAGTGTAATCAATCCCCACTTGGTGAAGGGACCAACTGTGATGACAGGAAACATGGGAGTAGGATGTTCCCTCATCTTCCAAGAGAATATTTGGCACGGATGGCACTTCTTGACTGATTCAATACAATCTTTGATAAGTGTCGTCCAGAAGTAACCTACTCATAGAATATTTTGGGCTATTTCCAACCCAGACAAATGACCACCACAAGCTCCAGTATGGCAATCGTTAAGCACGATAATCGCTTCTTCGTGAGTGAGACATCGGCATAGGATGCAGTCTACACCTCTCCGATACAATGTATCATTGAGTATGAGATAATTCTTATCCTGATGGCGTATGTGTCAATGCTCATCACGAGAAGTAGTGGCAGGGCACTTCAAAGTCTGGATATAGATAAGTATATATCCGTACCATGGATTCGAAGAGGTGATCAAAAACATATCTCCTCTGATAGGAGAATCTTTGGGCACAAGATCACCTGACTCAACCGGAAGTTCTGAAATAAGTTCTGCGAAGACCAGTCACTTTTTGGACTTCGTTGAAACAAAATCTAAGTCAAACTCCTAGAGGATGACTATCCATATACTGATTTTTCTACCTATTACCCGTCGTGTCAACATGTACTGAAATAGATTTACGACAGCAATGACGGTGGTCTTGTGAAACAGAACATAATGACGAAACCGTTGAACAACATGGACTGCTGCCAATGCAATTTTTTTGATATGATAATAATTGAGTTCTGGTCCTATGAGGCCTCGGCTCAGGTAATAGATGACATATTCTGTGAACAAATCATCTTTCTGAACTAATACCATGCCAATGGTTGACTCTGTTGCAGCCAGATATAATAGGAAATCCTTGTTATAGTTAGGTGGTCAGAGCAGAGGGGCAGTTGTCAGTGCATGTTTCAATGCGGCGAAAGAGGGTTGAGCGGCATCGTCCCAATAAAAAGGAACGTCCTTTTTAAGTAAGCGCATAAATCCCTTGGTGATCTCGACGTAGTTAGAGATAAAGCGTCTTAGAAAATTCGCTTTGCCCAGTAGACTCTGAAGTTGAAGGATTATGCATGGGGGGGGCAACTGAATTATTGCCTCAACCTTGAGAGGATCGGCCATGATCCATGTTGTTGACACTGTGAAACCTAATAATCGTCCTGACGTTATGCAAAAGATGCACTTGCTTGAATTCAAGTGAATCCGAAATTAGCGACAACGTTCGAAGATAAGTCGGAGGTGTGTGGGATGATCCGTTCTCTTGCAAGATTGAGATGATAAATCATCTAAATAAGCCTCGACTATATGCTTGAGGTCTTGAAAAGCAAAAGACATGGCCCACTGAAAGGTTGCTCCATCATTTTTAAGACCAAAAGGAATCTTATGATACGTGAATGTACCCCATGGACAGATGAATTTCATTTTGTGTTGGTCTTCGGGTTTGTTTTGTATTTGATTATATCCCAAAAAACCGTCCATGAAATAAAAGGCTTTGCAACCCGCACATTCATCAATCATCTGGTGGATGAAAGGTGTGGGAAAATTATCTTTGGGACAGGCCTTGTTCAAATCACGGAAGTCGGTACATACACAAATCGTGCCTTGTTTTTTATTGACCGGCATGGGGTTTGACACCCATTGGGTCAAATGGATAGGATAGATAAACCCAACATTTAGCAATTTCTCAACCTCAACCTTAATGGTTGTTTCTTTCTTAGGATTAACTGGATGAAGCTTCTTCCAAACAAGCTTGGCATCAGGATACGTTGTGATTTCGTGTTCAACTATTTTTGGATCGATGCCTAGCATTTCCTCGTAAGACCGGGCAAAAACATCACGGAATTCTTTAAAAAGATCGGTGTAGATTTGAATCTCTCCGAGGGAGGAGCCAGCTCCGACGAAGACATTATCCACGACTCCATGGTTTCGGGAGATATTGATTGGTAAGGTTTCAGCGATAGTTGTCATATTACCCTCAGCATAAACCTTGTGTGTAGCTAAGGGATTAATAGGACAAGACCGATCTCTCGTCATAGTCATGGTGAATTCTCCCACTTCAATTCAACTTAACTCTGGGAGGACGTATGATCTATGATGAAGATCTTCCCAGGGTTTGTCCGGACTAGCCATTGCTTCAATTATTGCTTCATCAGAGGGAAAGACTAAGTCTAATGAATCGGTGTGAGCGAGAAAACCTTGAGCCCAAATAGGCTCTAGAATTGGATCGAACTCTTGTGCAGGAGTTGGATCTGTGTGGCCTAAAGTTTGTTGGACTAAAGAGTACGCTACCTCAGCTGCGAACAAGGTCATGGACGGATCGTCGAAGTAAGTCGTGCGGAACAACAAAACTTGAAAAATCTCAACCTTATGATGATTGGATATAAACTTGACATAGCCTTGAGGGGGTGGGTAATCGAAGGTACCCATCAAAGATGGGCACAAACCAACCCCTACGTTGACGACACCTGGTTGAGGATTATCAATCATCGGGACCATGGATGCCCCCAATGCAAGGTCAGGTCTGGAGAAAGACAATTGATCGATGGTCACTATCTGACCCTCATGTGGAAACAACAAGACCCGAAAAACTGTATCAACCACATCTTGCATGGCATAAGTCCAACTCCTTCCTAACAAGAGGTTATAGTTGAGGGGAGCATCGACTACCTCTACTTTGACACACACGGTCTTCCCTCCTAACTGCACGGGGAAAGAAGGAATGATACCATGTGGTCGAAACGAACGATCGTCGAACGTCGTAAGGAGAGTAGGTGACGGAGAAAAAACAAGTTGGCCAATGGCCTTCCAACATGCCAATGACATAATGCATGTCGAGGCGCCCTCATCAACCACCATGCGGAAGATATTCTGAGTAAAAAATTTCATGGGATAAGCCACTACTATCTGAAATGCTACGTGGTAAGGTAGACGAGGTTTTAAGTCGGTTGTATCCAGCATGATTGTACCCGAATTACAAGTCTCGATAGATCCTAAAGAGGTTAACAAGGCTTTCATCTGGGAATGGTAGCTTTGGAGGACCTCCAAAGCAAACATTGCACAAGGGGTTTGTGATAAATCTTCCACCACAGAGTAGTTCTAGGTGGCCCTTGTGTTTGGGTTATGAGAAGCTTTTTTGAATGCACATTTTGGAACGCGTGTCATTGTTTCGCCCAACGTCTTCTCAATCTGTAGAGGAAGAGATGGGAGTTCATCTTCTTTACCCTTCTCAGAAGTGTCTGGTTTACTATAGTCATGCGCTCTAGTCAATATAAAAGCATCACTCTTCACCATATATACGTTTGCGGATGTGGGGTTGTTCGCAGGCGGAGAGGGTCCTTGGCTACCCCCTTCCGTGCTTGTAGAGGCCTGTGTTAGATTTTTCCCATGTTGAAATGGATTGGTTAACACAGCAGGTTGTTGCTGTGTCACAAACGTTTGGGCCTATGCAAGCTGGGGACAAAGGTGGGTTGGGTGGTCTTCCACGCACAGGTTGCATGGATACCTCACCTTCCATTTCTCAGTATTTCCCCCACCAGCATTATCAGTGGGTTTCTTATGCCCCTTACCCTTCTTTCGTTGTTTTTTCTTTCCTTCAGGTTGCTGGGTGGCCTTTGGATTAGTTGATTGCACAATGTGTACATCCGACGTTTTGGTAGGGGGAGCAGCCAAAGCAGTAGTTTGGCTGGTCGTTGTGTGTTGTATAGACAATTGTTGCAACTGAGTCATTAGTTGCTCAGCGGGCTTTGTTTGTGCCGAACCAACAATACCATCGGCATGTGGTCCAACTCTCTGTCTGGTTTTATCAAGTATTGAGCATGGTGCATCTGGCAAGATCTCGTATAATAAACTGGACTGAGAATAGATTAGCTCAAGTTGTTGAGCTCTCATGATGGCGTCTTCTTCGGAAAATAATCACGATGTCACGACGTCCTTGGACAACTGTCGGACCAAAGACTTAAGAAACCACTCAAGCAGGAATTCTGGTGGGACTGGTACCTTAATTAAACTCTTTCAGCATCTCCATTCTCAGATGTGATAAGAGATATGGTATGCTTTTGTCTGTGAAAAATTGGTCAGCAATTATGTGCCAACGTTGTGTCTCACAGGTAACTGGAAATGGTTTAGGAAATCCATGGCCAATTCACCGAAGGAAGAGTATCTTGAGCGGTAGAGCTCAATGTACCATTTCGCAGCACTCCCAATGAGAGTACGTTGAAACAATCGCAATTGTACAGAGTCATCTTTCAACGAGTTAGATGAGCACCAAAGATGGAAGGTAGTCACATGATCTCCTGGATCTTCATTAGGGTTGGCTTCAAACTTTTGGATGTCCGAAGGAAACTTTGTCGGCATAGGAGGCCAACGTGGATCATGACAAATAGGGTCATTCAACAACCTTGTCAAGTCTGGGAAATGCAAAGTTGCAAGGAAAGGTAGTTTGGGTTATTGGTGATAACCTGGGAAAAAGGGACCTAGAGTTTGACTGGCACCAATTTTCCAGGAAAAGTTCGGTTATTGGCCCGGATTCTGATAAAAACCATGGCCATGGCCAGCGTATGGATTTTGCGTGTGAGGAGACATCATTGGCTGATTTCCAAAATAGGACATAGATGGTTGGGCATGCATTATATTCGAAGGACTTTGGGAAGGGTTGCCCCATGTCGGTCTCGTGGGGATAGGCATAGTACTTTGTCCGGGGTTCCATTGATTGTGGAATGAATTACCCCAGATCGGCATTCTGGATGAGGTAACGGATCCCTACCAAGAATTCCAAGGCCCTGATGTGGAAGAAGTTCCTGGGTGTGCCCCCTGTGCAAGAATAGTACCCTACATAGGAATAGATTGTCCGAGACCGGGGTTACCCCCAGTCAAGAAAGTAGCTGACGAGAAGGTGCTTTTACCAAACGCACCAAACAAAGAAAATGATGTCGAACCTACTCGAATATTATGTGAAGGTGGTCCTTGACTCCCCTCTCCAAATAAACTATGGTGTGTAGGTTGCCCGACGGATTGTTGATGCAAGCCACCGAGTGAAGGGGACAAAGGAGGTATATGACCTCCCCTGTAAGGGAAAGTGTTAAAAGGAGCAGGAGTGCCCCCCATGTGACCTTGTAGAGGATCGTTAGAGATCCCTGCCCCCAGACCTGAAGTCTGTGAAGTGGAGTAGGAAAGTACAGGACTTGTACCTGAACTAGGCATCCTGTATGAGAACAGAGGGCCTGTCGCACTTGGTGTGAAAGGGGTTGTGGCCACCGCCAGAGACGGGATCGGACCATTGTGTGATGTAGAAGCGGTTGAGACCATGGTGGCTCGGACCAGTGACGGTGGGTTAGTAGGTAGAGACGCTCCTGTGGTGACAACCGTAGTGGGAATTGAAGAATTCCCAGAATTAGTAACAGCATTTACTTCCATTGTTGTGTGCGACACTGTCTGGCACTCGTAAGGATGAATTAGTACGATGGTGGGTGTCGAAATATCAGTGGTGGAAGTTTCAACCAAACCAAAATCTTGCGCTTCAAGGTCTAGGATGGTCGATTCCTCTGGATGTTGGTCAGGCACAATTTCTTGTGACCTGGTCGCTTCAAAAGACCCTTGTTGGTCTAGCTTTTTCCTTAGTGGTGGTGGGGGTGGCTCCAGTGTAACCGGCGGTAGGCCAAGAAGCCTTCATGACCGGCGGAGATCATGATCCTCCACTTTGTGAGAAGATCAAAGAAACACTAGGGTAGTCTAGCCGTTTAAAAACAACACGCACTAAAAAAGTCCCTAGAAGATAAGTCAGGCAAACACTAAATTAATTGGAAGAACAGTTACAACAACCAACACTAGAGAAAATTACTGGTGCAAGTGAAACTCGAGAATGGAATCACCCTCTGGGTATACTCTGCAAAGCATGGCCTGATGTATGTCCTAAGTATCGTGGTATACCCACACAGTCACCTGTGTATGTCCCTAAAAAAGATAGGCAACTAGGTTGCTAGCGCGCAAACAGTCACCAGTCGGGTAGACCACAATGAGTAGGGTATCGAACATGAAACCTATCAAGGGTATCGAAAGCAAGTGGTCTGGAAGAAAACTGAGGACCTTGAATGGATTCGAGACCCACGAAGCCCCATGGCAAATTCAATCGACGAAATCCCAAAACAAGCCCTCTATATGTGTTCTCCACTACGATTGGTCCATCTTTGGAGGGGTTATCTCCGCTACCTTTCCGCACACGACCTCGTGTTTATCCCCTGTGTTAGAGGGGGGTCCTGGATAACTTTCACRATACTGGAGGTAGACACTCCCTAAATCAGACTCCAATGTTTGATTTTAATGGCCTTGAAGAGTTTCCTCTCCAACCTAATCCAAGGCCCTAATCCTGAACTAGTTGGTTAACCCTACAAACATAAAAGTCTAATAAATTTTAGATTTAGCGTTAATTTTATGTCTTGTCTTATGTCAAGGGGTATGAAAGTGAAACTGATGATGTTTAAAATATGAAAGTAAAAATGAATAAAAAACTGGAAACAAAAAACCTTCACTTAATGCAAAATTTCAACAACTTTTCAAAAAAAAAAAWAWTTTTCTAAGATCTTTTGAATTAGCATACTTAAAGAAGGATTTCACTCAACTACAAGCTACTTACGATCTAAGTAAACTATCAAGAACTTAAGAAAACAAAGATTTTTCCCTAGCTACAAATGCAAAATCACACTTTTCAACCAAACAAGAAAATGAAAGAGATTTTTTATTTTATTTATTTAAATGTTGATAAAGAAAAAAGGAAAAATACCAACAAGTAAAAAACCAAGAAAAACAATTCTGGCCTAATCGCAGATCGCAAAGAATCACTTCAAGAAATCACACACTAGCAACTTAAAAAATGACTCTCACACTTGTCTAAAAACCCTAAAGAAAAATTTTTAATGACAACTTTCAAATGAAAAAAGCAAGCTAAGGCTAAGATCAATCCTAAGCTATTGACTGCTAAGACAGAAATTTAAAAACCTGAGAGGTATAACTCTCGTCAAGGGAAAGGATGACTGCCTTACCCTCAACAAAAACTATCCTGCATAAGCACACTACTGACAATCCAATAGAAAGTGTGTGCACGCGAGCTGTGTAAAGCCAGAGGGCATGTACACGTGTGATGGCCTTATATAGGATGCGTGTATCTCTAAAACTCTGAAACAAAATTAAAATAGACAATCCAAACCAGGAAGAGACCACTGATATTGAGAACCGGGATCTCTTGAAGGCTTAGACACTCTCTTTAACAGAAACAAAGAAAACAATGTAAGGAAAAAATTCGTAAAACAAACTAATCTGAGATAAGACTGCAAACAACCAAGACTTAGACAGAGTTCCAGAAAACCCCTGAAATTTAATGATTCTAACAGGGAAGAGGATGACTACCTCCAAAATTTTCTGGAATCTACACGCTACTGTTACTTCTGCAGCTAGCGTTTACACGCAGGCTGCAAGAAAGTAGGGTGTGGGTACACGCGTGCAGACCTTATGCAGGCCGCGTGTACCTCTGTGGGTCTCGAAAAAACACAGTCAAGCAAACAACAGAGATCGTTGGTATGGAAGACCAGACTCTCTGCTAGCTCAAACTTTGCAGAAACTTCCAAAAATAGGCAAGAAAACCAGTCTTTTAAAAACTACCCAAAAATACTCCCAGGAACCCTAGAGACTTCCCCAGTATGGTCATCAATTTTGTTGTGGTGGGAAATCCCCCTACGGACTAGAAAATAGGGTTATAGTATGCATGCAGATATGACCAAAAGAAACCTACTTTCTACCTTCGTCCCAAACTTAATCCCCATTTCTTTTCAGCAAATACATGGTTAGACCAACATACCTTGTTTCAGATGTTTGATGTCGATCCTTCTTCACGCTTGATCGTTCGTTAGTAACTCTCCTCCCAAGGCTGACCTGCATACAAAACAAGCAACAAACTACACATGCATTTTACCTATAGACTAATGGGTTAGAGATTCAAACATATATTTACTGAACTATGAAGAACTCATATAGTGGGACGGGAAAAGCATTTCTTTATTATTAAATTTAATGAATCAACTTACAATGTCGAGACCGGCCACTGCTCCGTGAATCCTAATCATGGGCTCCTCTTCAAATGTCCTCCAACTTCTTTGCTTTGTATCTCTTCTTGCACAAGGATGGCTGAAGGGTTGGGACAATGGGAATGTGCAATTGGGCAGAGTTTATTTACTCTATTTCTCCTCCTCCAAATGGTACCCCTAAACCTTCTTTTATAGGCTAGAAGAAGCTAGGTATTTGGACGAACCCTCGGCCATGCATGGCCGGTAGTTTCAGTTAACTCACCCAAAGCTGTGTGTTTTGTCAACAACTTTCCTTTTTTCATGCTTTTGTCGGTCCATGCGGGTTGTTTTAGGTCATCTAGCGTGTACACGCGTGAAATAATGGAGTAGGGAACGTGGGACCTTATAAAAGAGGTTTTTTAAAGAGTTGTTCAGCAGTGCTTTGGCAAAGAAGGGATCTAAGATGGCATGATGCCAGGTAAGCATGTATGGTGAAAATTAGGGTTATAACATGGTGCAAGGATGTGGATCCACTAAAGGGATCATCGATGCATTGACTCCAACAAAGGCTCAACAATATAATGTTCAAGCTAAAATGTTGAAATAAAGAAGTCTTTGGTAATATTTTTCAAGCTCAACACAATCTAGAGATCTGAATGGAAGAGGTTCGAAAAACCATATTAAGGAAGGTAGGAATGAAGTGATAACCTTAGAGAGGAAATATTGAGGGAGCATATAAAAGTGAGAGTGAAGCATGAAGAAATACAATGGAGAAAAAACTCAAGAATCAGGTGGCTTAAATAAGATGATAGGAATTGTCGATTATTCCACAACTCCATGATTAATCAAATTCACTTGAATAAAATTCTTTCTTTTCAAAGTGTTAATGGGTAAAGATTGGATGACCACTGTGACGTAGAAAAGGAACTCATAGACTATTATTATTGGTTCCTTTTGAAGTTAGAGGTAGATGGGAAATAGGACATGAACTTAATCTTGAACCACAACACAAGGTTTGGAACCTTTGAATAGAATGAAAGCCTCATGAGAGAAATCACTCCTAAAGAGGTGGAGAGAACAACCATCGAAATGGCTACTAGAAATCCTCTAGGTCCATATGGGTTTATTATAGAATTCTTCTAGAACTGTTGGGAAATAATATGCATAGATGGCAGAAAATGGTGGAAGACTTTCAAGCCACACAAGGTATTCTTCAAGAAGATAGAGAAGACAAAACTAATTCCGTGGACAAATTCAGGTCAATCTTTCTTTATAATATTATTTATAAAAAAAATTCCAAAGTCATATCCAACAAGCTAAAGTCAATCATGTCATGCATGACTTCCCATGAGCAAGGAGGATATATTGAAGGGCACCAAATTCTAGATGGCATTATAGTTTCTCATGAAGCAATTCACTCCCTCAAATCAATCAAAAAACCAAGTATGCTTATAAATCTCGATATGCCTAAAGAATATGATTGTCTGAATTGGGACTTCTCAGTCCAAATGCTAACTACTTTTAGCTTTAGTTTGACTTGGGTCGAGTGGGTCAAAAATCTTGTCTCTTCAAATTTCTTCTATTTTTTAGTAATGGTTCTCCTACCCCCCTATTCAACCCCTCTCATGGTATATGTCAAAGAGACCCTCTTTCCCCATTTTTTTCCACACTTATGGAAAAGGGGCTTGGAAGATGTCTCCACCATATAGTAGTGCTTTAGGAAATGTAAAGGCCTTAACATCCTCAATGATGTTAATCATCTTTCGCATCTACAATTTTTTGATGATACGTTGCTTATGGGATATCCCTCCATCAAGGAGGAAACAACTATCAAAGATATCTTGGATGTATTATTATTAGCTTCTAAAACCCTTATCAATCAAGATAAATACCTTATCTTATTCTTCAACACATCCTTGATTACCCATCACACCATAGTAAGAATCCTCAGTTTTCAAAAGGGAGATCTCCTCTCGAAATATATAGGATCACTGCTCGTTGAGATTGTGCCAAGAATCATCTCCTAGGAAGACCTCTTATCCAAGCTTGACCAAAATCTCAACAAGTGGACTTTTATATCCCTTAACATTCAAGGCAGATCAACCTTGCTTAAATCAGTTATGCAATCTATGCCTTTATATCTATTCTTGATGTTGGCAACACCAACCAAGATCCTCAAGGCCATACTAAAATCCTCCAAAGATATTTTATTTGGTGTGGCCTCTTATCCTCTTTTTCTAAGGATAACTAGGAGATCATGTCTCGAGGCCCACAGGTCCTAGACATGGAGTACCGAGAGCAGGATTGACCTGAGCATGGCCCTGGAGGGCCCATCCTTCTTCTTCTTCACCAGACTTGTCCTGTCAGCAGCAGCAACAGCTTCCATCACCATCGGCTTGGACTTGCATCAGAGAAGACTCTTGCTCCATGAGGTAATTGGTCCAGGTATCATGGTATGTGTCATGTTTGATCATTATAACTTTCTTATATATGCATCGGATTCCTTACATTTCTGATAACTGCTTGTATCTTACACTAACCCAATTGACCATTGTTGGGGGGATTAACAGGGTGCCCTAGCAAGCTTGTATCCATGGGTTTTGGTTAGCCACCAGGGGGGATTTGAAGAGCCATCATCCGCTCCCACCATACTATCACTTTACATCTTATCTCCCATACATCCATCCCATTCCCTTAGTCTGGGCATTAGGATGACCTACTTGAGGGGTTACACTTTGTCCTGTGGGAAGAAGGGGTTAAAGGCCCAGGGGGTAAAAGCAGCTGGTAAAAGATAAAAGCCATAGAAAATAAAACCTAGAGATGCTTCGCCCAGGGATCCCCGAGAAGGCAATAAAAGGCCTCTTGATAAGAAACAAAAGGGACCCGAAGAAAAATAACAAAACAAGACCTAACCAAGAGGATGGGAGGTCTCATCATGAGCCGGCCCATTATGTTCATAGGTATCTAGCAGTATGACATTGCCATTATCTGGTCACCACACTAGGGCCATGACCTTTGGTTGCATGGCAAAGGGAAAGGGGGTCTCATCACGATCCAGCCTTATCATTTCTGCGAAAATACCAGTGGGTAACACTGTCAGCTCTGGTCACCATGCCAAGGCAGTGTCCTCTGGTCAGACCTTGAAGTAAAAAGAAAGAAAAATCAATAAATAAAGAATAAAGGCAATAAAGGGGCTCGGAAAAAGTGCATCCATGACAGGTACATCTCACCTCCTACAAAGGCACCCACGGACAATACCTACCCCTGGTCTTCACTATGACTGGACATCCTTAGACCATATCACTTCATGAACATGGCTTAAATAATTTTCTGTGGAAACTTTCCTCTTCTTATCGATACCAGCCCAATAGGTTGTTCTGTCTATCTCTTCAACTTTGTATAGTAGATCAGTGTAATGTCTTTGAGCTATTAGAGGATATGCTAGGGGTTTTATGCATGTATTTGATAAATTTAGTGATGAGATATGATTGGCATTGCTATGATCCCAAGGACTGATGATCCCATGAAGGGCGAAGTTTTTGATGTGTAGGACCATACCCGGCGAACAGGTACCAGTGGACCGGTACACATGGGGATATGATTAGCTCGGACCTCCATGGGGCTGAAAAGCCCATCATATGGTTGATGGGATGGCAGAGACAGGACAACGTTGTGATGAGCCTTTGCACAGGAAGAAAGAAGGATGTTCCACCCAGGACACTTTGGCAGAGCCCGGCCTAGGGGGGATCACCCATTTCAAATAGAACGATTGCCCTTTGATGGATAGGACGTCACCCAGCAGAGCAGGACGTTATCTTGAGTGTGTGGCAGTGTGATGGAGCTATTCGACACATGTGGCAGCTTGGAGGAACCCTAGAAGGGCCAACGTCTGGCCTCTGGATGCTGGATATGCCCAAAAAGGGCCAACGTCTCCCTCATAAGGGCTTGACGCCCCACCTATTGCTCATATTATGTCATTTTTCTATCAATTAATGCAAAAACAGTGTAAATTTTGTAGTCAGCCTTGTCGGTTGTTTTAATGACCTATTTTTTAATTGAAAGGTCATGGATTGGTATAAATTGAGGACGTTTTTCCTCATTTTGAACATAACACAATTCACTCTCTTGTGAGAGACTATATTTTAGCTTTTGTCTTGGTATTTTTGGTGTTCTAAGTGAGGCACTACTCTTCTTGGAGGATTCTTCTTGGCAAATATGGTGTTTCTCTCATGGAAGGTTTACAACTAGGGTTTGATTATGCATTCTTCATGATATGTAAGTGAATTTTTCATGCAAAACTTCTTAAGTGAATGGTTGTAGGCTTAATTTCTTACATTTTCTATTATATTGCTAAATCTTGAAACCCTAGGTAGCAAGCACACTAGTAGGTCATTGCTATATGTCCCCATGCTTGAGAAATATTTTTTAGCCATTGATAAAGGAAGATATAGCCTAGTCGTTGCTACACTTATCTCCCTTTTTCTGAGTTAGCATTAAGTTATAGGTTGAAGAGAGGAGACGTCCTAGGCCTAGTTAAGTCTACACCTAGGGTTTTAACCCTTTAGGGTTTGAAAAGCCTTGCTCCTGCAACACTTTTCTCCCTTATATCTGTACTTTAAAGCTAGCCGTTTTGCCAAGTGTGTTTAGAGAAAGAGGAAGGACCATGAGGCCTTGCTTAAGCAACACCCGAATGAGCCTCCTTCCCTTAGGGTTTTGATTCTAGGGCCCTGCCATTGCAACACCATAGAACCCTACCCTCTAGTCTTTAAATTTTGATCCTCCTGAGATATTTTGCCCTTACTTTGACTCCATTAACCCTAAGGCATTGATATTCTTTCCAACGTTGAGCTTGAGGTGTGAAAAATTACCTTTTAAAACTTTCATTTTTAAACCCTAACTAACCCTAACACCACTAACTAGGGCTAACATCATACTTGACGCAGCAACCCTTCTAACTCAGCAATTAATGATGACGTTAGGCCTTCATTGAGCTAATTTGATTGATAATATTGTTGGCTTGGTCGTTCTGTTATAGATATTGATGAATTGGTGATTTTCATTGGCTAATTAGTGAAATGTTGAACTCATCTTATCTGTTACTTTGCTTATTGAATGAAAACAGATAATTTAGAAGTACTAACCCTTTGAATTTATAACCTGCAAATATACATATAGTGTTGTTATTGTCTTGTTTCGGGCAGGTGTTCTCAATAGGGAATTCACTTCTTTATTGGCTGATTAGCTGGATTATCTGATACTGGTGGTAACCTGCGAGGAGGGATAACCTTAAATTTTGACCTTTTTACACTTTGCCTCTTCAAACCCCAGGTTACCGAGGACGTCTCCCCTGGGCTAACCTCCCTAAACAGAAAGAGCCCCCCATCGAGGTGCATTGGGTGGGGAGGTTCATGTTACGTCAATTTGACCCTTATCCCTTAGCCTTGTAACCTAAAATACAAACTGCACGATAGCATGGCCCTAAAAAGAAATAAAATGGATCCTTTTAGCATGGGACAAAGTTTTTATTCCAAAATAATTAGGGGGGCCTAGGAGTCAAATATCTCCAAACACTTAATAAATTCCTAGTGGGAAAAATATTGTGGAGATGGCTCAATAACAAGGAGGATTTATGGGGAATGATATGGTGGAAAAAATATGCAAGAGACATCGAGGATAAGGAATTAATAAGAATGGAGGGGCATAGGGAAGGCTCTTTGATTTGGAACGATGCTTAGAGAAACAAAACTCTAGTATAAAACCATTACTTCCGATAAATTAGAGATGGACACTCTATTTTGTTTTTGGGATGACTCGCAATGACAACAAGAACAATTGAGAAAGCAAAAAACCCTTTCAGAATTCAGAGGCCCCTTCCATTCTAAGAATTTGCACAATGTTAGTCGATTCCAGGAGGAAAGGTAACATACACTGCACAATGGATGGTGATCTTGGAAACCAAGAGAAAATTGATCTCCAAAAATCCCACAAGAGGGATAAAGCTTCTTGGAAGTAGAACTACAACAAAGAAGAATCATATTTAAGGAGGATCAAGATAAGATCGACTAGGGGTAGATACGAGGAGGGAAATTCTTATTCAAAGAAGCTTATAGAATGAAGGTAGGGAACAACATAACTGAAAAGAAAAAGATTTGGAAGCAACTTTGGACCTCTGGAATGTGGCCAAAACTCTCCACCTTCCTCTAGTTGCTAGCTAGAAGGAAAGTTTTAACATGGGATAAACTACAAAGGAGGGGTTTCGAAGGACCTTGATTCTACTTCATGTATAATCAAGAGTTATAATCCATAGAGAATTTATTCAATCAATGTAAAAAGGAAGAATTCATATGGATAAATATATTGCGACCTTCAAATAAACAAATAGATGAAAACATGATATTCTAGAAACCATAAAGGAGTGGCACTCATCTCCCATTGTAAGCTCGATCCTAAATAAAAACATGGAATCTTAGTCGAGGATTTATTTTGGGGATGATATGGAGAGAATGTAACAGACGCATATTGAAAGGTGAGTAGAGGGGAACAAAGGTTTTATGTGCAAAAATTGTGCAAAACATGAAGGAAACTATTCGCTCTCTATCTTGGGAATAAGAAAGCAAAAAAATGCTTCAACAAGGAACAAAGAATACTTGCTCTCTAAATTATTGGCTCCAAGAATCTAAGAGATAAATCTACCTCATCTCCTCCCAAAGCTAAATCATTGAAATCTTGGTCTGCCACATTGCTGGACTTCATAAAACTTAACTTCGATAGTGCTTTGAAGGGAAATCTTTCCCCTTTAGGAGTAGGGGGGATTTTCAAGATTCCTTAGGTCATATCCTCAGGGTATATGTAGGGTTCCTGGGGAGAGACATAAATAATTATATAGAATTGGAAACTCTAGAAAAAGGCCTTCTCATTTCAATCACTCATGGATATAACAAACTAATAGTGGAAGGATATTCCCTTATATTGGTAAATTGTCTCAGGCGATTGTTAAATGGTACCCAAGTGGACAAATTGTTACATAATTGGAGGCTTTCCTCAGGTTTAGAATGAATAACCAACAACATTTCATTTATCTTTGTGCTCACGCCCCTTCATGTCAAATGTATAGAAAATAAATCGGCAAATACACTGACAAATGAGAGAGTGTTGTTAGTAAATCAAGACTTAGATGGAAGTTGGGATGATATGGAAGCAACCCCCCTAAAGGAGGATTTTCTATGCATCTATAGACTAAATGGGGAAACATGTATTAAGGAAGGGGGGGGTGCTTTTATTATTGAGTCTCATGTGGCAATGTATAGTTATCATGTTGGAGTGTGTGGGTATCATTGTAAAGATGTTGCAAGTTTCCCCATTTCCCTTCTATTATTGATAAACTTGCCATTTCATATGTTCATTACTCCACCTCATGTGGGAATGATGGTTACAACAAGGCAAGGAGATGTTAATTTCAACCAATCCATTTCAGTTATGAGAAACAAGGAGAAATGTGATTGGACTTCATAGGTAAAGTCTATCTTTGTGAGTCATGGAGGAAGTTTCCTTATAGTCTTTTTTTTCATTCTCGGCAGTGCCTGGAATTCTACAGGCTTGGCCTAGAATAACACAATGTCTATGTGTCATTGGAGCCTCTTAAGCTCAATCCAGGAGGCAAGAGACAAAATCCATGCCATTTGTGCTTTTGTAGATAGGGGAGGTGGTGAAACCTAGGAAAGAAGGGAGGTTGTGCCTTTGTTTGAAGAGGGAGATTCACCTTCTCTACATCTTGTTGTAGACATGGTCTCATATGAAGGTTTGGAAGGGACATAGAAGAAGTTACCAAATAGATTTTGAACTATTTATTATAGTCTTGTGAAGGTCCATGATCAACTAGCAAACATGAATGGACAACAAGTAGAGGGGAAGCCAACAAAGAAGGAATACAAAACCAAGGTAGTCAGGAGAGGCATGTTCTAGTCCTAGTTGGGAAAAAACTCGAGTAAAGGAACCACCCCCACAAAGCAAATTAGAGAGGAAATGGAAGCCAAGGAAGCTACAATGATGTACCACAAAATATTCCCAACTATAATCAAGATAAAGGTGGAAAGAATTGAGAAATTAGTTAGGGAGAAAAGAGGAAATATCTCTTCTAATGTCATTGATGAAAAACTTATGGAATTATATACTAGACACAAGGTTTTCTTGTAGCAAGTATACTAAGTATTTAAAGTTGATCGATCTTTACTCAAATAACAAATCATTCATAACACATATAATTGAGGAACAAGGCATGCAACATAAAGCTATCCTAGACAAGATGGATTTCTTGGACCGTAAATATGAGGCATTAGTCAAGGCAATTTGGGGCATGGAAGTAGTGGAGAGGGATTAAAACTAGGAATACCAAACTTCAGACAAGGAATCCCTTATATAAAACCACTCAACCTACATATATGTGGACTTAGTTTATGAGGTTGAGGACTAGGTGCCATACTATCTAGCTCCCTTTTTTATCTATCTTTCATGTTAAATATTAAGAGAAGTATATTTTGTGTTCTAGCATATAAAATGTGGACTTAGTTTATGAGGTTGAGGACTAGGTGCCATACTATCTAGCTCCCTTTCCTTTTTTATCTATCTTTCACGTTAAATATTAGGAGAAGTATATTTTGTGTTCTAGCATATAAAATAGACCACGGGTAAACTATTTTCTTTTTTTGGCTCAGAACAACAAATATATAATGATATATCTATATATCGTAGCATAAATAGATACATTAGTATTATGAATAGCCATGATAATATTAATAACACTTAACTGAAGAAAAAAAAAAAAAATGTAATTTTTTTATAAATTAAAAAAGAAAATGCATTAAAAAAAACACACACACTGTGATATGTGCAACAACATCCTTCTTACATGAAGGCCATGTAAGTGTCATGTACTAAGGTGCATATTAGACCACCTAAAAACTAAATACGATAAATTAATGTTCTCATTTTATATTTAATAACTAATTATGATTGTAACCAAAATCTAAGTTAATTATGGTTGTGATCACTTAAAAACTAGATAAGATGAATTAATGTTATTTAAATAATTGTTTTCATTTCATATTCAATATTGTCGCAACAACTAATTATGATTTGAACTAATTATGATTTGGATATGTAATTAGAAAATTTATATAAATTATAATCACCAATTTAAATGACATGAATTAATTTAATTATGATTGTGATATGTCCTTCGGTTTTGATCAAATGAAAATTATAAATATTAATAACCAAAACCTTATCTATACACATAAACCTCTAAATTTTAATATGATATTTTAACAACGATGTTATGTATATTTAGAGGCATAAACATAAGTTTATGTATATTTAGAGGCATAAACATAAGTTTATGTATAATAATATAATTTAATGGATAAGATTTACCATTTGGAATGTTATAGAGACATTAAAGTAATGTTGCATGAGTTTTCTAAGTGGGAATGTTGGGAACGTGGATAGGAGTGTATGGAATAAGTAGAAGATTCTTCCAAATTTACAATTATATATTAAAAATATATATATATAAATATATTTTAAATTACAATGTATGGAGATAATGATACATTTTAAATTTTATTTCAATAAAATTGAAGATCAATCCACGACAATGTTGCTCCTACTCCAACAACTACATTATCTAAATTACTAGTTTAATTTGTGCTAATAATTATATGAATATATTTAACACAATACTGAAACTTTAATGTCCATAAAGATTCAATTAGAAAATGAGAAATAAAATACATATATAAAATTTTAACATATTTTAAAAAATAAACTTTACATATATAAACTTCAAACTTCTTTGTAAATTTGAAGCATTATTCTTGTTTTGATTGGAAATAATTAAATAGTACTACTCTTGTAATATGAAATACAATACCCCGGATGGGGTGACACCTTGTACAACACTACCACCTGGTATAGCACCCAGCCTCGTAATAAATGTGGCAGGTCGCTCCCCATCTATTCAACATTAACGATGGGAGCAGGCCATTACAGCCGACCTCCAGGTGAGCGACTTCTCCCTTGCGGGAAAGGACCGGCCCTGCAAGAATTTACTATGGCAGATTTAATGCAAAGCCATGTTCATTCATCCCACAAGCTTGTGAAAGCGAGGAGGCATGGTCACATTCAGCTCATTCTTGCTCTGCAACTTTCTGTCGTTTGTGAGCTCTGGTGAGTTTTTCTCTGCGTCCTTCCGACTTTTCGGAGCCCTGGTGCGTTTGATACCCACTCCTTCACCACTATGCCTAGGGAGAGAGGCAAACCTCATCGGGGTTCGGCTTGGTACACCCACGCTGCTCAACGCAAGAGGAGACAACATTTGGAAAGGGCACTCTCGCTGGCCAACTCCATTCTTTGTCAGAGAGCACAAGCAGCCCGTCTCTCACTCCAGGCTTATGAAATTGAGTCTGTGACGAAGGAGCACGCTCAGACCCCTCCAGAACAGCTCTCATTCTCAGATAATTGGCATCCCACAGGCACTACGCAGGAAGAAATTACTCCAATTGCGCTTGAAACTCAATCCATAAGTAGCATGATGGGGAGGCTTGATGAGGGATTCCCAACCTATTATGTCAAGGAAGTGCCTTATACGGAAAACACTCTGACTGCCCTGGAACCTCAGGCAAGAGGCAGTGCGAGGGGGGGGGCCTATGTGAGGAATTCCCAACGTGTTATGTCGAGGAAGTGCCTTACATGGATTTGGTCTCGCAGGGGACCTGCGAGGTAATGGTGCACCATACAGACATAGCAGCCATGGACAAGGGTGTGGGCAACACAGACACAGAGGCGGTTATTCCAGGCGAGGCAGCTACAAGGGAAACGAAGGTCACTCCGGGCGAGGGTGACGAAACCTTGACGCCAACTCCCAACCGAACCATGCATGGACATATTGGTGCCTCGCCACCCTTCCTCCATGTGGCACACTTGGATCTAGTGTTTGAACTACGAGGACAAATGGCAGACCAGGATCATAGGGCTCTCCTAATGGGACAATGGTTGGATATGCTTCTGGACGCATACTCCAATGCCCCGGCAAATCAAAAATTCCCAACGTGCGCCCAGTCGTTTGTCATGCGGGCCAGAGCAGTGCGGCAGGAGGACGAGGACGACAGGCCACTGGGTATTTGATCTAGTCAATTTCAATCTGGTTTTCTCTTTTACTTCCAGCCATGTTGGGGCTCCCTTTTTCTTTAGCTCTTGTTGTTCAGAGTCAAGTCCGGGCTTATAACAAAGATCTCTGTAATGCCTTAAACAATCTTAAGACGATGCATCTCCATCTGTCCCGGTTTCCTTTGGGCAGGACAGATGGCGAAACAATATTTTGTTTTTTATCTAGAAGGAACATATGAGCCCCAAGTTGTGTTGGTTTCCGGTAAAATGGCGACACACTTGGCAGCTAAGGCACCGTTGTATCTTTTTGTTAATATAATATAGCAAGTAACACCCTTTTTTTACTTAGAAAAATATATATATATATGAAATACAATAAAAATCAATGATATGGTTGGTTGATAGAAACAAGCAGCAAATGCTTGACATGGACAAAGTATTGACTTAACATATTTAAAAAAAAAAAACTTTACATATATAAACTTCAAACCTCTTTGTAAATTTGAATCAGTATTCTTGTTCTGATTGGAAATAGCTAAATAGTACTACTCTTGGAATATGAAATGCAATAAAAATCAATGATATGGTTGGTTGATAGTAACAAGGATCAAATGCTTGACATGGACAAGGTATTGATCTATTGACTTTCATGTTTAGTCTAGGCTTCGTGGCAAACATACATGCATTAAAAAAAAATCATATACACAACTATAAAGTGTTATTTTGAATAAATATAATAAAAATATTGTAATAAATTATGTGTTTATAATAATGGAATACAAATATTTATATTTTAATTTAATAATATCGAAAATTGATACTTATTAATACCAAAATTTTAATTTTAATTTAAAGCTCTCTATTTCTGAAACTCATTTCCAAGCTCTCATTTCCTTGATGTAGAAGCTCTCAAGTTTCCAAAACCATTCCTAACCAATTGGGAAGGTTTTGTACTCATTCCCAAGCTCCTAAAAGGCTGAGTTTTCGAGATGTTGGAGATGTGGGAAGCGATTCCAACTATGCATTAAAGATACCATAAACTAGTTGTATTTTTTTAATAAAATGTTTTTTTATGTTTATTAAATAATTATTTATTTAACCTCGGATGGGGTGACACATTGCACCTATGTGCCACGTCCTACAGGGCTTGGCCATGCCATAAATAAGGGTGGTCAGCTCCAATCCCCTAGACATTAAGAATGGGAGCCAGCCATTACTGCAAGCCCGCAACCATGAGACCCTTCAGTCGCGCAAACAGTCAGACAACCATTGAATTCATTGCTCAGGAGGCGGTTATGGAGGTCTTCATGTCGCACCCTCCAATTCTTATCTACCTTTGCATCTGCATTTGCTCTCCTCATTCCGTTTTTGGCTCGCACCAGACCAGCAACATGAAGCTTGGGAGCAGCCTCTGTTGCATCCACCGAGAATTAGCCATTTGCTTCATCCTCACGATGCCCAGGGACTGAGGGAAGCCGCGTCACGGTCCAGCCTAGTACACCTTGGTTGCAAGGTAGAAACGACTGCAAAAATTGGAGCGGGCACTTTCAATTTCTCCCACCCAACAAGCTTGACCTGCTCGTAGGGATGAAAGAGACCCAATGGCCTGGGAGCCCGATGTTGTTTTGGTGAAGGAAGTCATCCAGGAAGAGGCAATTCAGCTCCCTCCAGAGAATTTTCCCTTCACGGGGCCAGAACCTCCAATTACTCTTCCTGGGAGCAAAATTCAAGTAGATCTAGGGATAAAAAACATGGCTTCACCGATGGAGGATTTCCCTGTTTGCTACATTGAGGAGGAAATCCTGGACGAGTACCTCTAAATGGCCCAGAATGACTTACTCTCGGTGGAGCTTGCTCTACTCACAGTCTCAGGACGCGTTCTAGGGAGCACAGGGATGGGAGAAGAAGGCAGGGATGGGGAGCGCAGCATGACAACGGGCCACTTGGAGGACGTAATGGAGGGAATGTGGATTGTTGCATGGGATTGACACCAGAAGGACATGTTAGATGGGCACACAGTGAAGGAGGGTGGTGGAGTCCTCGAGCCACCTCTAATTCTGACACCCTCACCTCATAGGTGTATCCCTCAGCCCTTCTTCCACCCAGACCAGCTCGATTTGGTGCTAGACTTGAGACGCCAAATGGCAGACCAAGCCTACCACAGTGCACTCATCAGTCAACGCGTGGACATGCTCTATGAGGCCTTCTCTAATGCGCCAGCAAAATAGAAGTGTCTAACATTTGTGAGACTCTACGCCTTTCCAGCTTGGAACAGGATGCCCAGCAACAACCCCGACAATGACAACCTCAATGGCTAACAGCGTGACTCGACCTACCCTCTGATTTTGGTTAGTTGCTCAACTCTGGTTGGGGGTTATGACTGTTAACTCCTTTTTTATGTTTAGTTTCTTTCTAGTTTATGTTGTCATGGACTATCATGCAAACTCTGGACAACCACTTGTCCTGGTTTCCTCCGGGTAGGGCAGATGGTGGTCCGCCTATTTTGATAATAGTCATCAAGGGTTGTCAACTGTTCCAGTTTCTACTTTTGACAGAACAGCTGGCAGTCCAAGAACACCTGTATATTTTGTTATCACGTAAAGTGAAGGATACACTCTTCATTTTACTTTAAAAAAATATATATATATAATAAAAAAACATCATTTAATTTAAATAATTATTAAAAAAAATTAATATATTAAAAAATCAATTATTTAAAATATAAAATTATTCTGTTAAAAAATAAAATATAATTTTATTTCAAAAATTAAAAAAAATTATCTAAAACATAAAATTATTATGTTAAAAAATTATATATATATATATATATATATATATATATATATATATATATATATAATAACAACGATATCTTAATAATAATCAATATGCAATGTCACATCCAAAATAAGATGTAAAGTTGAATATCCAACCAATATCACATTACATAACCACATTGGAAGAGGGGGTTGGCCTCCAACTTTTAATAGTGGATTAAGAATCCACTAGTGTGTGTACCCATCCATTGTTTTTCCATGCATGAGTGCATGATTCTTTTTTCCTTCTAAATGGCAAGGTATAAGTGCAAACACTTATCTGTTTTAAATGGGGAAGATGCAAGCCATGTTGCTCCCAACATTTATATATTATTTGACAAGTTCAATGGTAAGAATAAGCAAGAGAAATAACTAAATAGGTAAAGAGATTCCCTGTAAATTTTGATAATAAATCAAATAAATCATTTCCATCTCCTAAAAGTGAGTAGATTTTCATGTAAAAGTTAGTACATATCAGGGACTCATCATAATCCCAATACATTGTTATGTTACATTAATTGAATTTAACAACTGGAAAAAGACGACCTAATCCTAAACCAAACTTGCAAGATGTTTCATAGCTTTATATTTACCATACATGGGACATTTTTCATCACATGCGTCTAAAGATTTTATGTGTTGCCCACTAACCCTTAAACGATTTCTATATTAACTTATCAAGAAAGAACATTTTTTCCCATTTGAATTTTAAATTCAAAAAGTTTTAAGTATAACATCCAACCAAGCATATTTTATATTATATTTTATATTTAACTTAATGTGTTTTATATTTAACCGTATTGACATATTTTATATTTAATTTTAGGTTGGTGGTATTGTTTAAATCCTTTATCATTATTTAGTAAGATGGGGAAAATAAAAAGAGTTATCGAAGGAAAGGTTATGTTAAGTATGTGAAAATGGGAAGGTAAAATTAAGACTTTCTCGTACATTATAGAGCATACTTGTAAATCAGCGAAAGGTCAAATTTGCATATGTCAAAAATTGGGAAACACTATTTAGGAGGATCTAAAGAAGGTTTCGTAAGCTATGGAGAAATAAGGAGGGTGGGAATGGATTTTTTGAACCTAGAAGTTTGGAAGTGACCTGTTAATGGTGAACTGGTATTTTGGTAGCGATTCGTTAATGGAGGAAGATGAGTTCCTATACTCTACTTTCCTTTTCATTTAGAAAGACTGTTTTCTGTCTTGGTTTCTGGTTTTCTTTAGTTTGCTCTAAAACACCTCTTCATTAACTGTAACCCACTCCTTACCAACCTGACGTTTATTCTTCTGCTTTGCGAGTTATTAGCTTTTATTACCTATGGCTTAGTGGTTCTTTGGGCTCGGGGTCCATTCTACTATTTATTGTTTTTCTAGGAAACTGGACTATTTGCCAGTATTCCTATTGGTTTAGTTCTGAGTCGCCTCCAGGTCGACATTTATGGAAGGTTCCCTCCATAACAAGGTTGAAAGAAACGTCAGGGAAATTATGAATGCCGATGACGAGTACTTATGGGAACAAGAGGACATTCATGTCATGTCAGGCAGCTTGGGGAATGAACCTTTGGGACGACCTCCTAAAACTTTTACGATGTCTTGTGCTATAGACCCTCCTATCAAGCTTTCGAACTCTCCTCTGCCTGGTTCCCTGGATGAACCTTATGCAACCTTCCTTCCTAGTCGTCAAAGTACTGGTTCTCAGTTATATAGACGTTTCTTGGTTGGTACCAAAGGGTTTCCTACCCAGGAGGGACAAAGAAAATCCCAGAAAGTGGAGCATCATGCTTCATCTAGGTGTAAGGTGTGGAAAGCCAACAGAAAGCTTAAAAAAATGGTTGTAGGCTCTGATGTGGGGTTAGAAGAAACGTGTAGGATGGCCCTTTGTGGACTGGTGGGTAGGATTTCTTACAGTCACCTCAAGAAGGAACATGTTGAGGTTTGGGTCAAAAATCATTGGCGGTCGATTTTGGGTTATGAGCCAGAAACACTTTATCTTACAAATGGATGGCTCGATTTTATATGAAAATCTCTAGAGGATGTGACTGTCTTACTGAACTCTCTTTGGGTATTTGGCGGAAGAAGCCTAATGCTCAATCATTGGCGGGTTGCTTTTAACCCGACAACTGAGCACTTCAAACTCTGTCATCTGTGGGTTCTTCTTCCAGGCCTTCCTTTATATCTATGGAATGAAGGCGCCATTGGCAATAATCTTGGTAAATTCATTACTTTGGAGTCCAAGTGTTTCACCAACCCTGAGCGTAAATTGGGACGTATCCTTATGGAGATGGATATCCTCTATGGCTTACCGGAATCCATCGATATTGAGTGGAGAGGCCGCAGAGTAGTCCAGTCGCTTGACTATTTAGGGGTACCTTTTCGGTGCAGTGCCTACAGACAAATGGGTCACCTCCGTCGTGTCTGCACTGGTAAGGAATTTGAGGAAGTTTCATAAAATACTGAACTACAAAGAGACCCTCCCGAGTATATGGATGAAGCAGAGTCTTATGGAAGCACGGATCACCATACTGGTATTTCCACTTCGCATTGGCGGGAGGATCACTCCACACTAACGGGTAAGCTACAAAGCCTATGTCCTTTATTTTATTCTCTCACGCATTGGGAGAAAGAGGCCTTAAATACATCAAACTAGTTAACCTCCTTTACTTCTGCTCTTCGTCAACCCAATATGGAGTTGACCTCTTATGAACCTTTACCACCAAGCTCCCTAAATCTTTGTGGTACTAATGGTCCTCTATTTAATCCTTCTGTAAGTATGCCTCCTGAGGTCTTGACTTTGGGGTTCTCACTCTTCTCGGTTCATTTTTAGAATACTCCTCATCCCCGTTCTCTTTCACCAAAGAGACCAATACTAGATCCCTCACCACCTCTGGACCCGCAAGCATCCCCTCCGATAGAACCAGGGTTCAGGGAGGCTGAGGATGATGACTCCACCCTCAATGTTGTTCTCGATTCCTTGATTCAATATATCCATGACTCTACTGATACCCTATCGCTACCTACTTACTTAGGGAAGTCCATCCTTGATCCACCCCCAAGAACTGAATCCTCAACCCTTCCCAAGACTCCAGGTAAGGAGGGTAAGAATTATGCCTGGTCTCGAGGCATTGGTGTCGAATTATCACCCATAAAGACGAGAAGTTTACATAAAAATTTGGCGAGCATCCCTACTCAGCCAATTGACTCTCTTCCTTCCTCCACAAATAGTGGGGCTCTTAGAGCAATGAAATCCCCTCGGTTCGTAAACTGTTGGATCATACTCATCCTGAGATTTTCTTTCTACAAGAAACTCTAGCTCATGAAAAAAAGGCTAGAGACTTTATGCATCATCTTCGTCGTACTTGGGTTTCAAGTGATGTCAGTGTTGTCATTAATTCGGGAGGCTTACTAGTGACCTGGGATCCAAATTTATATGATTTAGCTCCCTATCTTATAATCAAAGGTATTCTGTTAACACGCAAGCGTGTTAATAATCATCGGGAATTCTCTCTACTAAATGTGTATGGCCCGTGTGTAGATCAGAAGCGGTTTTGGAGCTCGTTGGTCGACGGTGGCATCTTATCTATCAAGAACCTGATTATTGTTGGCAACCTGAATATCATCATCTCCTCAGATGAGATCTGGGGTGGCTCTTTCGTTTCTCGACTATCAGAGGATTACTATAGGAATTTATTTCTATCAAAGAAGTTGATCGATGTTAAGCCGATTAAAGTGGTACCAACGTGGCGAAATGGTCGCTCGGGTCATGAAGCCATAGCGAGATGTCTTGACAGGTGCTTGGTTTCTGAAGGTTTGTTGGAGACTGTGGGTTTTCCCCGTTCTTGGGTGGAATATCCATTCATTTCAGATCATACTCCCATCCTTTTACAGATGGATATTCCCCTTACTTATAAGGCTTACCCTTTTAAACTAAATGTAAATTGGCTACAATATGATGATTACTTGGCTTTGGTACACAAATTTTGGGCAGACCCTCATTTTCTCACAAAAGGCAATAAGCAGTGCCAATTGGTCTGAAAATTAAAGGAACTCAAGACACAAACAAAAATTTGGCTTAAGGAAGCTAAAGAGAGAGACAAATCCATCCTAGAGACGCTGGAATCCAAACTTAAAGATATTTTGGTGAATTCCTTTGGGAATTATTTAATCCGAGAAAAGGAACAAATCATTAGGGAGCTAGAGATTAAAAGAAATAAAATCCCGCGCGAGGAGCAGGAATCCTGGAGACTCCATAGAAGAACGAACTGGATCAAATGTGTGGAAAATAATACTAGGTTTTTCCATAAGTTGGCCATCCTTAACAAGAACCAGAAACATGTCTGGGAAATCTCAGATAGAAATGGTAATATCATTATTGATTAGGGAGCGATAAAGGATGAAGCGATAGATTAATTTAGACACTTTTTTAAGGCTCAATCTACATGTAATATAACTGAACAAGTCAGGGTAGAAAGTCTCTTTCCAAGGATGGTGAGCGAGGAGGATGCGGGCTCCCTTTACAGCCCGGTCACTTTGGGGGAATTGAAGGATGTACTTCTTCATTTCAAAAAAGAAAAGAGGAGGACTTCATTCTACTTTCCTGGCCCTTATTCCAAAGACAAACAAACATGTGTCCTTTGACGACTTTCGTCCAATCTCACTTTGCAACCTTTGTTATAAGGTGACCTCCAAAGTGATTTCTAATCGGATCAAGCCAACACTATCGAGATACTTATCTATGGAACAGTTGGTTTTCCTCTAGGGCAGAAGGATACAAGACGTAATTGGAACGACACATGAAAGTCTGCATAGTATAAACAAAAAGAAATTAAAGTACCTGGTGATGAAAATTGACTTGTGGAAAGCCTATGATTGCATAGATTGGGAATACTTGAGACTCATTCTTATTACAGTGGGTTTTGGCATCCAATTATCAAACTGGATTATGAGTTGTGTAACCACATCTACCTTTGTTATTATGTTCAATGGAGAGGTGACGGATTTTTTCAAAAGTGGTAGGGGGCTTCGTCAAGGTTGCCCGCTATCATATTTATTGTTTATCCTAGCTATGGAAGGGCTCAACCTCTTGATTAAAAATAGCATTATTGAAGGCACAATTACATGCATTAAAGTTTCCAAATTGATAAAAGTGGTTCATCTATTATTTGTGGACGACGTCATTATTATGACAAAGGAAAATATCAATGAATGGAGGGTGATATCAAATATTCTTCATAGTTTTTGTAATGCCACGAGCTTAATGATTAACAATACAAAAACTATTGTTCACTTTGAGGGTTTAACAGACTCGGATTTGACTCCTCTAAAAGAACTTCTTCTATACACCTTTATTGAGTTGACTTAAGACTTCAAATATCATGGTTACCACTTAAAGACTAGCCCCTCCAGGAAAGAAGATTGGATATGGATAGTGACTAAAATGGAAAGGAATATCGGGATCTGGTGTAATAAGTGGCTTTCTTTAGGTGGTCGGTTTGTTTTGGTGAAAGCGATGTTGGAAATCCAGTCTGTATACTGGATGTCCCTGGAGCTCATTCTGTGCTCGATACTAAACAAAATTCACAAGTTGATGTTTGATTTTCTTTGGAGTGGCAGCAAGTCTAACCACCAGTTTCATCTCTACAGATGGGATTTGTTATCAATACCAAAGAAATGTGGTGGCTGGGGCCTCGAGAATCTCTCACTCTTTAATTCATCTTTACTATTCAGTACTCTATGGAGAGTTCTAACTCGGGATGGGATCTGGCATAGAGTTCTAATTGATAAATATCTTAACAACTCAATTGTGATCAACTGGTACAAACAGCCATCCCATAGGCATCCCAGTGCTTCTTGAATCTGGAATAACCTCACTAGTATTATACACTTGATCTTGCACTGCAATGTTGGCACCCGAGATCGGTTCATATTATCTCTATAGGTAGGGATCGGATTATCGGTTTGGGAGGCCAATCCATCCTCTCGGATCCCTTGATTTCTCATCTTATTACTTTGAGGAAAATGGTCCTAGCTCAAGTAAAATCTCCCAGCAGTGTAAACTCTATTAAAGAGACTTGGCTTAGCAATGAAGCATTGGGTCTGAGTGGTAGACTTGCTTTAGAATGGGATCGGTACTGTAGGGATCTTCTAGGCGCAAGCATTAATCTTTGGAATTCACCTAACACCATTGTGTGGACTGGGGGGACTGGGGGGACTCTTCCAGAACCCTGACTGTTAAGAATGTGTATAATTCTCTCATTTATACTCTGGACTATCCGACGGTAAGTGGCTGGAAATTAAACCTGTGGAAGTGGAACTTACAACTAAAAATTAAATTGTTTATTTGGTTGGTTGGAAACCAAAAGGTATTTACCTGGGACACTCTTTAGAGAAAAGGATGGGAAGGTCCATGGATTTGCATCATTTGCAAGACAGAATTAGAAGATATTGATCACTTTCTTATTCTTTGTACCTTCACAAAGGAAGTATGGGCTAGACTACACAATCTCCTCAATATTAAAAGCATTTGGAATGGCGCTTCAGTCTCTGGTTGTCTGTCTATTTGGTCTAAGGACAAAGCAACACCGATCGATCTAGAGGCACACACTTGTTGGCACATTTGGATTGAGAGGAATAAATCAATTTTTGAAGACAAAACTCCCTCTCACCTTGCAGTGGCTCACAGGATTACGGGATCCTATATTTGGTGCCCTTCTTCTCATAAATTTATATCATCCTGAGTCTACAACATTACACTCAAAGAAGGTTTTTCTATTGCATGTTTTGATGGCACGGCTCTATCAACTGGCAGGTGTTGTTGTGTTGGAGGTTTCATTAGAACTCTAGATTCAATGTTATCAAATGGCATATTCATTATGGGGCTGACACAAACACAAAGGCGGAACTCATGGGTGCTTGGGCTACTCTTACTTTGGCTTCCTTGTGGTCCATCCAAAAAATTTAGCTTCTAGGTGACTCATAGGTAATTATTGATTGGTTAACTCATAAAGAAAATCTTCAGTCGATAGACCTTGATGGTTGGAAACAAAAAACTAGTGAACTTGCAAATACTTTCCAAGATATCATCTTCCATCATATCTATAGGACGTTCAACAAAAAGGCCGACATCTTATCCAAACGGGCGCTCCAAGAACCAGAAGGCAGATTATCTTTTTATCCTTAGATTAATGGGGTTGATGATCTTCACACCCATCTTGACATCTTTGAGTTATCTTAAAGAGCGAGGGACATACATTTTGGATCTGTATTGTAGTGGAATTACTCCTTTTTCCTGAATTATCACTTCTGGTATTTTGTGTATTTGTCTTTGGGAGGCATCTCAATGCCTTCATAGTACTTTCTTTTACTATTTTGGAACTTGCTAATTCGACTGGACTATTCAAAGGTCCAACTTGATGATGTAAATGAAATTATACATTAATATAATTTTCGAGAAAATTTTCTATTGAAAAAAAAGAGGATCTAGAGAAAAGTACATCAAGATTGTCTTAGAAAGTGATGTCCGCAACAAGTAAATGGTTAAGAGCAAAGTCAAATAGTGAGTGAGTCATTGTTGCATAGCCCAGGGAACTAAAGTAGGTGAGATAGGCCAAATACATGACTTTGGACCTCCCACCAACTCTTCTTATTATGATTTATTATTTTAATTTCTTAAAAATTGAAAAAAAAAAAAAAAGTAAATTTTGTTGTTTCATATAACTATTAAATCTAATAAGCATTTTAATATAATTTATTTATTTTTCTACTTTAATAATAATACACTTATATAAATATGTTAGTTAAGTCTAATGAATATCTTAATAATTCACCTTTCATTTAATCATGAAATTTTAATGCATCATTATTTATATATAATATTTTTAAAATTTATTTTGAGGTGATCTAATCTTTTTTACGAGTGTTTTATCTATTATTTTTATTAAAAATAATAATATAAATTCAACACATTTAATTATAATTATTATGAAACAAAATATATATTATATATTTTTATTTTTTCAAAAACATTATGAAAAATAATATCATATATCTATAATAATTTTGTTTTATATAAATAAAATAATGATTTAAAAAATAATCAACTAATTTTGTTTTATATAAATAAAATAATGATTTAAAAAATAATCAACTAAACGCAATGCATTTTGGATAGCACATTTATAATAATTTTGTTTTATATAAATAAAATAATGATTAAAAAATTATTAATCAAATCATTACATTCACTTACATACTTAAAAACTTTTCTCTAACATCTAATAGTGCATTGTCAATTTAAACACTTGTACAATCATTCCATCTATATAATCATGACACAGTGCATGATTTTTCTTAAAAACTTGCAATAATGTTGATCTATCATGCATACTTGAGATGGACATTTGGCGCAAATTCATGAACCTTACAATATCTATCTATCATGCATACTTGGGATGGACCTTTGACATAAATTCATGAACCATTCCTTCATGTTATTAAGTGTGTTTCATATCAATTCAATAGAAAACTTCTTATTTAAGATAGAGAGAAAATAAAATAAGTTATATAGTACAATCAATGTTTGAGCCACATGTGGGGCCTGGGCCTGCATATTGTAAATGATAAGATGATGCTAATGGCAATTCATCTAATTGTTCATCACGGATTGATAAGCATGTTGGAAACACTAACAGAAGAAGGTGAAATTAAAAATATATATAATGTGAAATTAAAAATATGTATCGTGTTTGGCATGTATCAAAGCAACATTCCCATAACCAAGATAGATAATCAATATGTTAGATATGCATTTTGCAAATACCACTTAGTAATGTGCAATAGATATACATTAGCCCATAAAGATTGCATGAAATAATTATATTTGGATTTTGGCTTATTCCAAATTTACTTATGAAAATATTTGGATTTTGAATTAGGAGCTTATCTAAATATTGAACAAATTTCCATTATTAGTTGTTGTTTTTTTTCATATGAGATATTTTTAATATATTATTATAATGATAAGTGTTTTATATATAGAGAACATATGGTGATCATCCATGAAAAGATGTGTCCCTTGAATAATCAATAACTATTTATTATTATCATTTACAAGTATTATATATGATATTTAATAATTATTATTTACTATTAATTATTATTTTAAGAGAATGCCTTCCCAATGTTGTCCAAACATCAACACTCTCTCTCAACGAGGGAGACATTATGCATCATGTCAAGCTTGTCTCTTAAGTATACAAACTTCACCCTAGACTCATGACACTTGTATGTCAGTCTTGGGAGACATCTCTCTCCCACCTGAACCTAGGAGAAACTCCTTCTGCGGCTCTCCCTTTTGAGCCAATTGACTCTCTCTGAGATGAGCCTCACTCTGGGTCCGCATGTAATAACATATAGCATCTTGAGTCTTTATCATTCCTTGTCAAATCACCATGACTAGGACAAAGACCACGTCAGGATCTTTCACCACAAGTACACACATGTGAATGAATGTTAGCATGATGCTAACTAACACATGGAAAGCACTTCAAGCACCTCGAGTCCATATTATTCCTTGTCATGATCAAGGAAGGACTACATCTGGGCCCATTTACCACAAGTACACCTTTATGATAAATGTATCCTATCTCCCTTGGTCTGCAACCCAATCTAGGAGAAGTTTCACCTGATGTTGAAGCATCAACACTCCCTCTTAGCTAGGGAGGTATATTTCCATAGCAATGCACAACTATTGTCCAAAGACACACAATCTCTGCCAATGGTACACAACCACCATGGTAGCAAAAGGTTTGTCACACATGGCACTCCCATGTGGACTTCTAGAGGCTACACCCTCTAGAAACACTAGGGTCAACTCCCATAGTGTGTGACGTCAAGGGTCAACTCCCTTGACATGCCCTCATGTGCTCTCCACAAGGGACATTGGGATATAATACCAAACACACTTATGTCTTCTCGGACATGTGTCCCACTTATCCCTTCTCGGAAAAGTGTCATCACAGATCAACTCAACTCAGTCACAAAGGAGTACAATATGGAGAATGTCTCAGGAAGTTGCAAACATCAATACTCCCTCATAGCAAGGGAGGCATTCTCTGCCACACCAAGTCTATCACAGAAGTACTTGAACTTTGTCCTGATTTGGTAAGAACATCAGCAACCTTCTCATCTATAGGAAGGTACAGCACGAGTACTTCCTTCCTCTGCACCATGTCTCGGATGTAATGGTACTTGATCTCAATGTGGTTCGATTTTTCATGAAACACTAGATTCTCTGAGATCTTCAAACAAATTTGGTTACCATAATGAATAATGGTGGAATATGGCACGTGTTTGGATAAATATACAAGGAGCTTGTGAAGCCACACTACTTCACAGACTAACATAATTAACGCAATGTACTATGCTTCTGTTGTGCTCAAATCCACATAAGTTTGTTTCTTGCTACACCAAGAAACCATGGAAGATCCCAAAGTGAAGCAACACATGAAGGTGCTCTTTCTATCCACTGCACTCCATGCCCAATTATAGTCAATATATTTTTGCCATATCATATCAATACTAGAAGTATATCTTAGACCATGTCCAAATGTGCCTCACATGTATCTCAACACATGCTTCACAACAATCAAGTGTGTCTATCTCGACTAACTCATAAACTGGCTAACTGCACTCACTGCATAGAAAATGTTTTGTCTTGTGTTAACCAGATACATCAATGATCCAATCAGTTGTTTGTACAAAGTTGGATCAATTTCTTCAGAATTGGAAAAAGACACACTTAGTTTCTTCAGATTCGTCACCATTGGTGTAGCCACAGGCTTCAAGTTCAACATCCCAAACTTCTTCAATATCTCAACTGTGTACTTCACCTAAATCGGGAAGATCTCATCGATTCTCTGCCACACCTCTAGTCCCAAGAAGTAGTCCATCATACCAAGGTCCTTCATCTCAAACTTATATGCCAACGCATACTTACATTCAACAATAAGGCTCTCTGTACCGGTGAGGAATAAATCATCAACGTAGAGGACCAAAATCAGGGACTCACCATTAACAGTCTTGTAGTACAGGTTGGAATCGACAACACTTTTGTTGAAGCCCAAAAATCATCAGGTGTCCAAAAATCCTTACATACCAAGCTCGAGGTGGTAGCTTGATTCCATACAAGGCCATCTTCAACCTACACACATGAGACTCCTTCTCATGTATCACGAAACCATCTACCTTCTCGATGTATACTTCTTCCTCAATCTCTCCATTGAGAAAGGTTGTCTTTACATCCATCTGTTGTACTCTCTAACCCATGGATGTTGCAGGGGAAATAATCATTCAGATAGAAGTGTATCAAGCAATAGGAGCAAATGTCTCCTCATAATCTATTCCCTCCACCTGAGAGAATCCTCTAGCAAC
Organism: Picea engelmannii; assembly: GCA_009831015.1. Classification (NCBI taxonomy): domain Eukaryota; kingdom Viridiplantae; phylum Streptophyta; class Pinopsida; order Pinales; family Pinaceae; genus Picea; species Picea engelmannii. The sequence continues at coordinate 1,191,020 of ML777576.1, forward strand.
AAATCTCATTTTGTGCCTCTCGATGCTCCTGTCAACTGTTTGTTTGATCTTGTATATCCATTTGGAAGTCACTACAGACTTCCCCTCGGGTCTCAGAACAATATCCCACACATCATTCTTCATGATGAATTGATACTCCTCCATCATGACATATCTCCATACTGTATGACTAGTTGCCTCCGCATAACAGGAAGGCTCAAAATGAATGATGTGGCTCATAGCTGTGGCATAGCATGAATATATATAAGGTCTCTTTCTCACTCGGAAGGTACCATGAGGAGCTGCATATCCTTTTTCCTCCTACAGAGTCTAATGATCCCATGTAGGTCTCTTCCGACCTACTACAATATCTCTAGGAACATCAACTGGAGCTACAAGATCAATTGGATCAATTTGATCAATCTCCATGTGATATCCTCTAGATATATTTAAAGGATACCTCCTCCTCAAAGGTAACATCTCTTCTCACCTCAATCTATATATGACCAGGGATGTAGATCTGATATGCCTTTGAAGACTCATTGTACCCCACAAATGTACCCTTTCTACCTGAAGGGTCTAGCTTGATCCTTTCTTCCTTGGGTACATGAATGTATACTGGACACCCAAATATCCTGAAGTGTCCAACCTCAGGCTTCACTTCGGTGACGGCCTCCTCGGACATCATGCTCCTCAAAGTCTTATGAGGAATTCTATTATGAACATACACTGCAGTCATGGATTCCTTTTCCCATAGAAGCATAGGTAAGTGTTGATCATGCTAAGTCATCTTGGACCATACTTGATATATCGAGGTTCCCTCATGAAACCAATGTCTCAAGAAGCTGAAAAACATCAACACTCCCTCTGGAGTTGGAGGTGACTCCTCCTATTTCTTTTCTCTCTCTGACACTTAGGGTAGCTCTTCCTCCTTCTCTGAAGGTAACTCAATCTCTGATCCCTCTAGATGTAGTATCACCTCCCTCTCTGGGAATGCCTCTACATACACTAGAATTGTTTTCATGCTTGCTTCCTCAACATCTCATGGCTCGACTCGTGTACTAGGACTGCTACACCTACTCCTCTGAGTCTCATAACATGTTTTCATCCTCTACTGGATATACCATAGTTTTGCTACAGTCGGTCTTGGCTCGTTGTATCCATGATCATTAGAAATGTCTCTTCTATTTGGCATGGTCTCGTCTTGAGAGGTACATTGCTCCTAGAGACTTCTTGTCTCTGAGCATCATGTCTAGCAATGTCTCTCCTTGATATCATGTTGGAAGGTCTTTCCCTCCATGTCTTCTTCATGCGACCGTCATTATGTCTCCTTCTCAGATCTATTACATGTGACCTTCTCGGAACAAGAAACAAAAACAACAAAAATCATCCCCTAGAGGAGATCAATTTATCTTGTGCACAACTATATACAATGACCCTCCAAATAATATGTCGTCTACTATGACCAACACACATCCATCACATACTCGATGTCATATGGCTACCAACACACATCCATCATATACTTGATGTTATACGGATACCAACACACATCTAGCATATACTCAATGTCATATGGCTAACCATGTTGATTTTCTAGTGTTAAATTAAACAAGCACAATTTTCCACAAGTGGTAATTACTTCCAATGATATACGATATTACATTAGTAAACACTAGAACATCAGTAAGTAACTCAAAAAATTTCAACTTCTTAGTCTCTTCCTTAGATCACTTATCCCATGTGTGAGAGAGAAAAAATATGTGTGTCTATTGTTGTGTCTTTCAAGTGTCTTTTTATAGTAATATTAGATTGATCCAAAAAAGACATGTCTCTTTGAAAAACTAAATTCAATTTTATTTCTTATAAATAGTTGGAGAATACCTTTGTAACTAACCAAAGATTAATTTGGTTATAATCCATCCACATAGCATTTGACTTTGTTAAATTGTTCCTCCATATTTCATGCAATTCTTTGCATAAATATAGGTAGAAGTAAATATGCATTAAGTTCTGCATATTTAGGTAATTAGACATTGTTACTATGTCCACCTAATTTATGGAATTCTTTCTATAATTTAGGTAGGAGTAAAAAAGTAAATATGTTGTACATAGAGATTGTAACAACCCCATAAATTTAACACTCCCAACATTTTACTCTACTTTCATTTTCTTGGGCCCTCTTGTGAAGGAGTCAAGCTCAATACCATGTTGTTTTTCTTCATATGAGATATATTTGCTATATTATTACAATGATGAGTGTTCCATATATAGGAAACATATGGTGACCATCCATGAAAGGATGTGTCCCTTGAATAATCAATAACTATTTATTATTATCATTTACTTATTATATATGATAATTAATAATCAATAATTATATTATTGATTAAAAATATTTCTGTGGTTGGAGTTTTCATGATTGGTCGGAATAGCCACAGTCTGGTCAATAGAGTGTCGACGTTTTGGATCCAAATCAGGATCCATCTTCAGGACAATGAGCCTGGGTTTAGATAAAGAGAAGATTTGTCTTTAAATAATGGAATTGGCGTGAAAACCAAGTGTCGGCTAGGTTGTTAAAAAAATTCTTTTTAATTATTTATTATGTGTGATTTAATTAGGGTTTATTTGTTATTTGGTAAAATTCCTTTTAATTATTTAATTATTTAATTAGGGTTTTGTTTAATTGTTTATTAATTAGGATTTAGTTTTTAATAGATCAAAGTTTATTATTATTTGATCAAAGTTAGTTAATTAGGGTTTTGTTTAATGAATAATTAATCAAAGTATATTATTATTTGATCAAAGTTAGTTAAATAGGGTTTTTTTTATTTAGGGTTTTGTTATTTGGTAAATGGTTAAAAGTCCTTTTTTATTATTTAATAAGGGTTTTGTTTAATTGTTTTGAAAAATATTAGATTATTCTATATTAATTGTTTTGTTTAATTAATAATTATATTATTAATTATTATTCTAAGAGAATGTCTTCCCGATGTTGTCCAAACATCAATAACTGTGAATCACGTTTAGTGTGCTACATGACATCAATGTTGCTTGGTATCAATATTACTTTAATATTGAAAAATTATTATATAAAATTATACATTTACAAAATTATATAAAGAAAAGAAAAATTATGAATTCACTAAGATAGATAATGACTCTTTTCATGACTTTATTAAGGGAACCAAGCATCAAAGAAAAAGGTGTTGTGTAAATAATGTGAGCCTTTGCAAGTTTTTAAACAATTCTTTGAACAATAAATGTGTTATTTGACCATGGGTTACATAGTGTGAAAGTTTTCTTGATGTGTAGTTGTGAATCTCAACAAGAATCTCAATATAAAAGTTGCTAGTGCCCTAGGTTTTAAGATTGAATCTCAATATAAAAGGCTCTAGGTTTTAAGATTGAATCTCAATATAAAAGTTGCTAGTGCCTTAGGTTTTAAAATTGATGTTCAAAACTGGAAAAGAATTTGTTTATTCATTATTATTGTTTCCTAATTACTATTCTAAAATAATTAATAAAGATACCAAAAAGTTTAAGTTTAGATGGAAACTATCCGATAGTTGACCACTTATAAGCATGGATATACAAGTTTAAGTTTATTTTGGAGATATATTATTGATTTTTCTCTTTCCTGATATCAAATATTGATGAATGCAAGGAGATTTCATGTTATCATATATTGATGAATGCAAGGAGAGAACTGCTTGCTAGTGTAGTGGTTGTAATTGCAAAAACAAATGAGTGGATATGATTGCAAATGCAAGGTTTCGAACATGATACTTGCATTGGTGAGAATCTTGGGCTTTTGGTTTTTTGGTAAAAGAGTATGTTGCTTCATATATTTTAAGATGTTTACCCTTTTTGAAAGTGCATATGAAATGTTTTGCAAGTGCATATGATGTAAAGCAATAGATTAACTTTTGCAAGTGCACATGATGTAAAGCAATAGATTAACTTGTAATATTTAATTAAATAAAAAAGATGCTTACACCAAAAGAAAAATGAAATTTACTTTGTAAGGTAAGTGTATTGGTTTCACTTTGTAATGGTGATTATGATTATTGATATGATATTGTTTCATTTTCTACTTTTTTCAAATTCTATTGAATATATAATTTTGTAGTTATCTAAATATGCGTTAAATATGCGTTTATATTTATTATGATTATTGATATGATATTGTTTCATTTTCTACTTGAGATGTTTATTATGATTATTGATATGATATTGTTTCATTTTCTACTTTTCTCAAGTTCTATTGAATATATAATTTTGTAGTTATCTAAATTTGTGTTTATGTTTATTGTGATACTATTCAAAAAGCTTAAATAATATGAGTTTATGTTTATTGATTATGATTATTTATATGATATTGTTTCATTTTCTACTTTTCTCAAGTTCTATTGAACATATAATTTTGTAGTTATCTAAATATGTGTTTATGTTTATTGTGATACTATTCAAAAAGCTAGATGATATATGTATTATAAAAATTAGAGAACGGGGAGATTCCAAATTTGGTAGAATAGAATAAGTTCCACTATATAACAATTTTAATACCATGTAGATGTTTATCTGATGTTGCTTATCTGCTAACAAATTATTTTATCCCTATGATAATAGATCTCCATTCTCAGCATAGTGTTTTTCACTACATTTTTTAACCTACTGAGAAAAACAGGACAGGGGAGGTTTTATATGCAGCTTGTATTTCCAGTATTCCATGTTTCTAGTCTAGGCAAAATCAAATCTCTCAAATAACTAGCTTATCATGTTGATAGTAAATAACTACTATTTTGATCATGAAAGTTAGTGCATACAACAGTTTCATCATCGTTCTTATGGTTATTGGTGATAGTCAAACACAGAGGGAATTGGAGTGACATCTTAGGGTTCCATTCTATTTGTAAACATATGTACCATTCAGGGGTTTTAAAGAAGCATGTAGTGTAGCTATTAGACACAAATCAAAAGGATTACCTAAAGTTGCTACAATGATTTAACAACGATTAGAAGTGTCAATGAATGAAGTCGACACCTAGATTTGCAAGGAAAACATTATTGTCATTAAAGATGATGAATATTTTACAAGAAAGGCTATTGTCAACTTGTTGGACTAGCTCACCACATTTTGTGCTTTCTCCAGGGAAGAAATCGCCTAATGCTCCCAAAACTTCTTTTCAAAATTATTATGTAGAGACGAGAGTTGCCAACTCCATTTTTTGGTAATGGACACGGTCTAGACACCTTTGTTACTCCTAGTATAAGGTTAGTCCTGCAGTTAGTTTTGCAAAGGAGATGCTTTGAGTGTACCCTCTAGCTTTGCTTATGTCATGAACATGTCCTACAACGTTATCACTATACCCTCTCTCCACGTGCCTTTCAAAACATTAACAATTATCCAACATTTGTCCTAGGTTCATAGTTCGGGTGGTTGGGTAGAACATTTGTTATCCTCCCCACTTGGGTTCAATTCCCTCAAAGTTGACATGTTGGCTCATTGTGATAAGGCTAGAAGGGTAGATGACCCCTAAGATAAAGGTCCACTCTAATGGACTTTGGGATGCCTCGACCCTTGCTAAGTCACAAGTTATTAGTATATCTGACTTGTGGGCTATTGAATACACTATTAAGTTATAGTGGTAAACGATAGGCTTGATCTCGAGCCTAGCCTAAATAAAACTTACCTATTACTAATTTCTATGGTTAAAAATAACAATTATTCAAACATCCAACTAGATGCATGGAAGAGTAAATTAGATGCCTTGAAGAACTAGTAGATCCGCTAAAAAGATAATAGTAATTGCTTTGACAAGTATAGAGAAACATCGAATATAGTAAGCACACTCTAACATATACATGTCCATGTACAATTTAATGCATCATTGAAATTATTAAGACATCTACAACTAGTCGGACTTAAGTTGATATGAAAAGATAAATTTAAATTTATTTTAGTTAAAATTTTAATGAAACATTACCAAACACTTTGAGTAAGAGGATATATGTAATTTGGTCAACCATGTATTAATACATGGTCAATGGCTAACTGAATGAAATATACCTGCGTGTCGCCGAGAATTATTAGCATCAATTCTAAGACTTATAAATAATTTGAGACTTTTTGGAAGTTATGAATAAATTGAAGTAAACTTTTTGGAAGTTATAAATAAATAAATTGAGAATTTTGATACGAATGATGGGTTTATAATAACTCATCTTGTGTATATATTTATTGACGACTATAACCAAATAATATTAGTTGTCCCGTGCTACCAGGAACGATGGCTCGTGGCACTAGGCCTTGGACGCAGGTAGGAGGTTCTAAGTGTTAGCTCTGACAGAGGGGGAGGGAGACGGATAGGTCTAGACGGTCTAGTAGGTAGTATAGATGTTGTGGTACTTTTAACCATTTGAGGAAGACATGTGGAGCTAAGAAGGGCTATTTAAGACTGACGAGGAATACATAGAGGAATTAATTAAAACAAGAACGATCAAGTATAGGAAGGACCCTTTTTTAAATACACTTAATACTAGCATTGAGTTCGAGGCAGCTACTTCGCCAGGTGGAGAATCGGAGGGCTACCAAAAGGAGTCAAGGTACATCGAGATCATCGATGACATTTTCGAGCTGGAAGCGGCGGGACGCTTCCAACCTCCAACTTTAGCTAACCTACCCTCGACTCACTCCATTTCTCAACCACCGTTTAGTCAGGAGGGGGGAAATCTTGTAGAAGTTTGTCAAAGAGGGGGTTTCCTTGCAGAGGATGGGTATGTTTCCCCAAACAATCCATTCTTAAAAATGATAGGTGTTGTAATATTCCAGATATAAAATAGTATGTAGAACATAAATAATTAGCTAGAAATGGCAGATAAACAATGATATAACCAAACAACACCACAATAATACCAAAATAATAGCAGAATAACACCAAAAAGAGCACTTTGATTACTGAGAGCAATGTTCACTTTCCTCTTCGAGGGGGCAGCCTCCAGTAGAGTAGATCTCTATTACAATAATATCCAAGACAAAAATTTGCATACCCACAACTCCTATTTATACTAAATATGTCTATCAAAAGAACAATCTAGAGGAAGATCCTTCTAGAAGCGGAAGCTTCTATTAGGTCTTCTTACATTTGATTAATTCTTCCTTATTGATAGGCCTTATTAATATTGACCTTTATTACATGGAAATATATTGTTCTACCTACGTGAGGGGTTAGGTCCCTAACATGTCCTCCCCAAAAAAAACAATCTTGTCCTCAAGGCTTGAGATGAGGAAATTGTTGCAGAATAGTAGTTGGTTCCCAAGTGGCATCTATTGGAGTTGTATCTTTCCACTGGACTAGAACTTCCTTGATGGTTTGTTGATGCAGATGACGCTCACGTTGGTCCAAAACTGCTTGTGGTTGTAGCCAAATGGATCCTTTTTCGTCCAACTCGGGAAGGTTGGTTTGAGTTTGGCACTTAGTTCCAATCACCTTCTTTAAGCAAGAAACATGAAAAACATGATGGAGCTTAGAATGATTGGGAAAAGATAATTGATAGGCCACCTGTCCCACACGCTTGAGTATGGTATAAGGACCATAAAATTTGGGTGCCATTTTCTAACAATGGTCAGCCTTGAGGGAATTTTGTTTGTAAGGTTGCAGTTGAAGAAACACATGATCTCCTTCTGCAAATTGGCGTTCAGAGCAACCTTGATCTGCTTGTTGCTTCATGCGATTTTGGGCCATGACCAAATTCTCTTTGAGGGTACGGAGAATAGCCTCTCGAACTGTAAGTGTTTGGTCAACTGCCTGGACCTTCAAGACACCTGGCAAGTATGAGAGAACTGAAGGTGGATTTTGTCCATATACCGCTTCAAAAGGAGTCATGCGGGTAGTTGTATGGTAAGAAGTGTTGTACCACCATTCATCTAGTAGTAACCATTGAGCCCATTGATTTTGCCTTTCTGATGCAAAACACCTCAAATATGTTTCCAAACACTTGTTGACAACTTCAGTTTGACCATCATTCTGGGGATGATAAGTTGTGCTGAGATGAAATTGGGTGCCTTGTAGCTTGAACAATTCTTGCCAAAAATTTTTGGTCAAAGTTGGGTCGCGATCAGAAACAGTAGAATGAGGCATGCCATGAAAATTAAAGACTTGATCCATGAAAATTTGAGCCACAATGGTGGCTATAAATGGGTGTTGAAGAGCGCAGAAATGAGCATACTTGGAAAGACGATCAACTACCGCCATGATGACTGATTTATTGCCCGATTTAGGTAATCCTACAAGAAAATCCATAGAGATATCCTGCCAAATAGCAGGGGGAATCGGAAGCGGTTGTAGTGTGCCAAAAGATTTGACTGTTTCACCCTTGTTTCGTTGACAAACATCACATTCAACCACAAAATTGTGAATTTCTTGTTTCATACCATCCCAGAAAAAAGAACGTTTGACCCGATCATAGGTTTTGGTAAACCTGGAGTGGCCAACAGTGGGTGTAGCATGAAGCTTAGAAAGTATCGTGGATTTAAGTTTTGACTGTTTACTTAAATATAAACGGCCTTTGTATCGAATCCCATCATTGATCCAAGAGTACCCTGGGGAGACTGGATAATTGGCCTGCAATTGTTGTATCAGATTGAAACTTTTGGGATCGTGTAGCCATTCCTAGCGAATAGCTTGGAGCCAATCTAGGACAATGAAGGAGAGAGAAAAAAGGGACCCTTCATCTTCATATTTTATGGAAATTGCATCAACAACCACATTGTCTTTTTCTTTCTTGTAAATGATCTCATGATCATATCCAAAGAGCTTAATCACCCATTTTTGTTGCTCTAGGGAGGAAAGGCGTTGTTCCAGAAAATACTTGAGGCTTTAATGACCTATCTTAATTTGGAAGCGTTGCCCCAATAGATAAGGGCGCCAAAGATCCATGGCATGCAGAATAGCCAACATTTCCTTTTCATAAATTTATTTGCCCAAATGTCGCTCTAACAGTTGTTTGTTGGTAAAGGCTAAAGGTCGACCCTCTTGCATAAGGACTGTGTCAATTCCTTTCTCGGAAGCATCACATTCCAGGACAAAGGTATTTGTGAAATCAGGAAGGGCCGGGACTGGAGTGGTGCACATGGCCATCTTCAAGGTTTGAAAAGCCTGAGAAGTTGTTGGATTCCAAGTGAAATAATTCTTTTTAAGGAGAGCAGTGAGAGGTGTCACAATATTTTCATAATTATTAACAAACTTGCGATAATAACCTGTTAAACCTATAAATCCATGCAATCTTTTGAGAGTCTTTGGGTGAGGCCAATCTTGCATAGCTTCAATCTTTTTAGGATCCACCCAGACACTAGCCTTGCCAACAATATGACCCAAGTACTCGACTTTTGAGGCGCCAAAAGCACATTTAGATTGTTTGAGGAAAAGTTGGTGTTGAGAGAGTAGATGGGGAACTCAATCCACATGAGAAAGATAGGTTCTCCAGGTTTTACTATAGATGCAGATATCATCAAAGAAAACTAAGACAAAATGACGAAGAAAAGGACGAAAGACATTATTCATGAGGCTTTGGAAAGTGGAGGGAGCATTACACAAGCCGAAGGGCATGACCAAAAACACATAGTGGCCCTCATGAGTTATAAATGTAGTCTTAGGAATGTATTCCTCATTCATACGGATCTGGTAGTAGCCAGAATGAAGATCAAGTTTAGTAAAGAACTGGGCACCACTCAATTCATCCAAGAGGTCATCAATGACAGGAATGGGAAATTTGTATTTAATGGTGAGTTTGTTGAGGGCGCGAAAGTTAGGACACATGCGCCAAGAACCTTATTTGTTAAGGACCATGACCACATGAGAAGATTAGGGGCTCATTCTAGGGCGGATAACACCTATGTTGAGAAATTCTTGAACAATTTTCTCAATTTCATTTTTTGGGGAAAATGGATGACAATAGGGACATATATTGGGAAGAAGGCTTCCTGGGACAAGGGGAATGGAATGATCATGAACACCACGGGAAGGAGGGATTCCCTAGGGAGTGGAAAAAACCACTTGATGTTTATAGAGGATGGATTGGAGGTCCTGCAGCACAGAGGGTGTATCAATGGCTTGTATGGCATGGAGTTGGGAAATAATGCTAGAATGACCTTTTTTTAGTTTCTTTTCCATGCAATGGGAACTGATGATGTCCAGGGAACTGACTTTGATGCCTTAGAACTTATATTGTTGGCCCTCCTGGTCAAATTACATGGTTAATTCCTTAAAATCCATGAGAATGGGACCCAAAGTCCTGAGCCATTATGCACCCAACACAATGTCAAAACCACCCATGTTGATAAAAAAAATATGAGATTTCATGTGGTACTCACCAATTTGGAGACACACATTTTCACAACACCCTCCACATTTCATGGACCTGCCATTGGCAATCATGATTTGAAAATTATTGATGGCACAAATATAGCAATTAGTTTCTTGGGCACTGTGGCGATGAATAAAATTATGGGTGCTTCCACTATCAACAAGAATGATGAATTTCCTATGCTTAATGTAACCAATTATATTGAGGGTTTGGGGAGCAGAGAATCCAGTGAGAGCATCTAGGGAAATGATTGGTTCTACTTCGGGAGGGTCTGAGGGAGGGGTCATGTCAGTGGGTTCAAGTGACACGGACACAAGGGGAGCCTCAACATCGTCTTCTGAAACATCCTCCGATATGGCCATAAAACTATTTTGTTCCTTACACTTGTGCCTAGGAAAATATTTGTCATCACAATTATAATGAAGGCCTTTGAGTTGGCATTCAACCAATTCATCCCTGGTCAATTTCTAGATCTTTAGTGGAGTAGAAGGAGGAGTGGGAGTGAATGGTTTAGTAAGAGGAATAAAGGATGGTTTTCAGTTTTGAGAAGAGACAACCTATTATGCTTCCTTAGCTATTTTAGTAGCGTCCACCCAACTCTGAGGTTGAGCCATGAGGACATGGGCACGAATCTCATCCTTGAGGCCATTGATAAAACATTCTCGGGAAAAAAACATCAGACATGGCCTCTGTAGAAAAGTCAATCGCTCAAAAGAGGTTATAAAGTCTTCCACTATGCCAAATTGTTTCAACTTGGTCAAACAACCTAAATAGTTGGTGTCAGTGTCAAAGCATTCATAAATCTCTTCCACAAAGTGTGTTTAAGCCACATATCCTTGGCGGGAATTTTTTCTCCATTTCCGCTATTGCCAACGTTCTTGATCTACATGGAGAACACTATACCGGATTTTGGCCAACTTATCCGTAATTCCATACAAAGAGAATAATGTTCCATTTGAGTTACCCAGCCAATGGGATATGAACCATCAAATTTGCTCACATCCACATGTGAAAGGAGTAGATCACACTAAAAGTGATGGGGCTGAAAATTATGGGAATGAGAGGAAGTTTCACCTTTGGTTTGCAAAGGTGGGTCAATTGAGGGAAGATATGAAAGGATATGCACCTTGGCGCAGATCATCGTAGTGACGGATTCAAGATGGGTAGCAAGGTCTTGTTTGAGGTCCTCTATTTTTGCATTGATGGAGGAATGCATGTTTTTATTGACGGTGGAAATATTGGCACTGAGTTGTTTCACTTCTTGTTGGGTTTCTGTGAAATTAGAATGCAAGGCATGGAAGCGAGTTTCCAACTCTTGGCTACGGGTGTGGGCCATGATGAAGAGGGAACATGAAAAGGGGCGGGTGGGACCACACAAAAAATGGGTTATGGGTGAAGTGTATCACAATGATCAGGGCGACGAGTTGAATCCAATGGGGTAAATCCCAAATAACAATGCTGGAAGGGGGTCGGGTCCACGAGAAAAACAAATTGTTGAAAAATGATAGGTATGACTGCGATAAGGGCGAAGAGAGAAATCCAACGAGATAGGTCTCAAATAATGGTGCCAACAGGACTCCGCTCTGAAGAATAATATAGTGATGAAATGCCCAAATTCTTAACAGGAAGAAATGCGTAGTAATTTCGCAATCCGAATGCAGGAGACACAGTTGCGCGGAAATAGATCTTGTGTGTTTTGTTTTGTTTCCGTCCCAAGGTTTAGGGTATTCAAAGGTTATATAGACAAGGGTTCTCCCTGTGCTATAGCTCTCTGATATATGTGTGGAGTCCAACAGTAGTACTTGAACCAATATCTCAGGGCACCAACTAAGGAGGCTAGATCATTCCCTTAGCTATATTACCCGACTACCCAGGTACTAGAGGGTATCTTCCCAACTATTGTTCTCGGTGGCACTATAGTAGTCAGGCGGTCGATTGGTTTATCTATGGAGGGCTTCAGGAGATCTAGGTTGATCTATATACATGTGTTTTCTCTTGCGCTACCACTCGAAGGGGTACCAATAGGCATTACAAGGGTGGCCAACAGTTGTGCAATTAAGTACCACTTGTATTTCCTGCGTGTATGAATCCCTAACCGCAGGTTTATGTGTGTAACGACATATCTTTGTAGCTTAAAGACGTTGTAATACGTCTCTACCCTGAAAAGAAAAATTAACCCAAAATATTTTTCCGAGGAAGGTGCTCTGATACCACTTGTAATATTCCATATATAAAATAGTATGTAGAACATAAATAATTAGCTAGAAATGGCACATAAACAATGATATAACCAGAACAACACCACAATAATACCAAAATAATAGCAAAATAACACCAGAAAGAGAACTTTGATTATTGAGAGCAATATTCACTTGCCTCTTCGAGGGGGAAACCTCCAGCAGAGCAGAGCTCTATTACAATAATATCCAAGACAAAACTTCGCATACTTTCGACTCCTATTTATACTAAATATGTCTATCAAAAGAACAATCTAGAGGAAGATCCTTGTAGAAGCGGAAGCTTCTATTAGGTCTTATTACATTTGACTTATTCTTCCTTATTGCTAGGCCTTATTAATATTGACATTTATTACACGAAAATATATTATTCTACCTACATGCGGGGTTAGGTCCCTAATACGTGTTAAGAAGAGTCTTAAAGGAAGCAGGGTTTTAGAAGGGAGTGACAGAGAGTCTCGGGGTTCCGAGCAGAGGTTCACGAAGAAAAAATCATGGAAGCTGAGAAGGAATTATACAAAAATGGTATTGGGATGTGATGTGGGACTGAAGGAAGTTTCTTCATTGTCTTTATTAGAACTGGTTGGAAATTTTAGTTACTGGGTTTGTTCAATGGCGGATATTGGAAAATGTACAAAGGAGAACTGGAAACCCTTCTTAGGGTACACTCCTGAAACTTTGGTGCTAGTCCAAGGTTGGCTCTATTTCCTTTTTAGAAAATCGAAATATGTGGAAAGGATCCTGGAACAGGTTTGGCTCTGTGGTACCAATGGTTTAAGGATTAAAATGTGGACACACCTATTTAATCCATAGAAAGAACATTTCAGATTTCGACATATTTGGGTATTAATGTCAGGTTGTCCACTATATTTGTGGAACCTAGAAGATTTCAAAGCTATGGGATATTCCTTGGGTAAATTGTTTCATGTGGATGTGACTCTGTTGTCTGGACAGGATCGTAGAATAGGAAAAATAATGGTTGAAATAGATCTTCAAAAGGGTTTACTAGAGTTCCTGGAAATCAAATGGAGAGGGATTGTTCACATACAGAAGCTGGATTACTGGGGCATCACATTCTGATGTATGGTTTGCAAGGAGGTGGGACATTTGAAGAAAGCTTGTCCCGGGAAATTAAAAGAACAGTTGGCATGGAAGGAAGAGTGGTTGGATCATGACCTGATTATGGAAATATACGATGACAAGGGACTTGTTGAACGGGATGGGGACTCACATGTCATCTCCATGAACTATGCTTAATTCATAGGTAAGTTAAAAATATTTTCCCATGCTCTTTTTTCGGATATTACTGTTAGGTTTGAACCCTCTGTTAGCTTTAGAAAGTCGGAAATTGTAAAACAAGGGGTCATTGGTTCGGGGTTATTGGGTGAAGGGTTGCTTCTGGGGGAAGGTTACGCTGAGGGTTGCTTACCTACCAAAAAAGGGGGAGTGGGATTAGAGGAGGAGATTGTTTTTGTGGGGGGTTTAGACTCTATGGAATTAGGGGATTCGAGTTCAGGGGGATGCTTTTTAATTTGCGATACTAATTTGGAGGTAGTTAAGGAGGATACCAAAGAGTCGAAAAACCTTGATGTGCTAGAAGTGGCGGTTTTGGAAGAACCTTTTTCTTTTTTTAAGGAACCTAGGGTTTCAGTTGGGACTGGGGACTCTGTCACTATAGAAAAAATTGTTAACCAAATTGTTGAGGACTCTTTAACCGATTTAATAGCTTCTTATAAAGAAGTATCAAGTCGAACCCCTATACAAATTTGCTCCGGAGAAAAAACTCTCTATGGATCCTATCCGAAGACAAAGCCTGAAAACTCGACTATTGAAGTTGTTGGATGGGGGAATAAAAAGGATTTATCGAAGAAGAAAGGGTCTGTGATTTGGGGTTTAGAGAAATAATTATCTCCAATCAAAACTAGAAGTGCAAGGAAGATCGTTAAGGAGAAAGAACAAGTTGGGATTTTAGTACTACAGGTTTCGGAGGGTCCAAGGGCACTTAGATCATAGAAAGCCCTAGTGAGAGGCATTAAATTATAGTGATCTCTCTAATTGTTAGAGGAGTGGGGGATTCTCCAAAATCTTTAGCCCTCAAAATACTATTTGATTTGGTTAAACCAGATATAGTTATGATACAACAAACTATGGTCAATGGAAATCAGGTGAGAGAGGTGTTCTCAAAAAAAAAATTATGGGATTTATGTGCGATGGATTCAAAAGGTTTTTCCGGGAGGCTACTGTCTATGTGGAATCCAAAAAAAGCTAATTTCAATGCCTTTTTTACTCCTGCGGAAATCTTACTAGAGGGATTCGTAAAGCAGATTAATAGAAATTTGAAGTTGGTAAATTATTATGGGTTGTATGCTGATAAACAGAGTTTCTAGAATATTATAAAAAGGATGGGTTACTAAAGGAGCCCAATCTTATTTTGGGTGGAGATTTGAACTTCACAATTTATGCGAGAGAAATTTGGGGAAATGTCGCTAGAAGCAATCTGTTGGCTTCTTACTTCAATAAGATGATTCAAGGAGAAGGTTTAATAGATGTAGAACCTGTAAATTTATTGCCTACTTCGAGGAACGGTAGGGGAACTCAGGATTATGTAGCAAAAAGATTGGATCGATTTTTAATTAGTGAAACGTTGGTGGATTCAAGGCTCATTTTTAGAACTTGGGTGGTTAATGTCAAGTTATTAGATCATATGCCAGTGGTCTTCCAATTGGAACCAAACCAACAAAAACAGAAGATCCCTTTCAAATTCAATTCAATGTGGCTGAAAGACTCAGATTTTTCTTTACTAGCATGCTCCAATTGGCATAAGATGGAGGACTTTGATTCTACTTTTCCAATGGTAAACCTAGTCTCAAAGCTTAAATCCTTGAAGTCTTTGGTTATAAAACGCGAAAAAAAAAAACAAGAAATTAAAATCTAAAGAAGAACTAGTACAACTTGAAGTAGACCTGGATATCCTTTACTCTACTTTTCCTGGGGGTATTGTGGGAGATGATCAAAGGAAAATTGTGACAGAGAAAGAAGGGAGGAAATTGGAGCTATTAAAACAAGAAGAGGAGACTTGGAGACAAAAAAGAAGAATTACTTGGCTAAATTCTAGCGATAAAAATACTAAGTTCTTCCATGCCTATGCCAACTTTAGGAAGCAGACAAATACAATAGGGGAAATCAGAAAGGAGGATGGTTCGGTGGCATCTGAGTAAAAAGACTTGGAAAAGGACGTTGTATCATACTTTGAAAAAATGTTTAAAGCTCAAGAGAATATTTCTATTATAAAACAATTGGAAGTGATCCAGACTTACCCTAGACTCTTTTCAGTGGAAGAAGGGAACAATATTGTTGCACTAGTCATGTTATCCGAGGTATTGCCCACTTTGAAACGATTTTTTGTTTCAAAAATTCCTAGGCCTGATGGTTGGACAGTTGAATTCTTCTTGGAATTTTTTGATCTTATGGGAGAGAATATTTTGGATGCAGTGGGGGAATCAAGAGTTAAGGGGAAGATAATAGGGACACTAAATGCCACTTTTGTAGCACTTATTCCTAAAAGTGATAAACCCAAATCTTTTGATGGATTTAGACCTATCTATTTGTGTAACTTGGTCTATAATGTTATTTCAAAAATTATTACAGTTGGAATCAAAGCTTTTCTTTCAAAAGGTATTTCTAAGGAGCAGTTTGGGTTTTTGGAAAACAAACAGATCAATGATGCTATAGGAATAGCTCAAGAATCTCTACATAGTATAAAGACAAAGAAATATAAAGTTGTGATCTTAAAACTAGATATGATGAAATATTATGATAGGGTTGAATGGAGTTTTTTAAGACTTGTCCTCCTACATATTGGAATCAGTTTGGAAGCTATTGATTGGATACTGGGGTGTCTCAGTTCAACACATTTCTTAGTATTAATCAATGGAAGCCCTTCTGGTTTTTTTAGAAGTTCTAGAGGATTGAGACAATGTTGTGCCCTTTCTCCTTTACTGTTTTTAATTATAGTGGAAGGGCTTAGCAGAATACTAAAGAAGCTTGTTGAAGAAGGTAAAATACAAGGAGTTGCAGTGGTGAAAGGGATTAGAATTACTCATCTAATTTTTGTAGATGATATTATTCTTTTTGGTATAGGATCTTTGACAGAATGGGGAATGTTTAAGGAGGTGCTTGATTTTTTTAGCAATGCAACTAGAATGGCTTACAATGCTCACAAGTCACAATTTCTGGAAGCAGGATGGTCTAGAGAGGAGTTAATACTTTTGAAATATTTACTACCCTTTGAGGTAAAACCATTAGATGATGATTTTGAATACTTGGGGTTTTTTCTAAAACCAAACTGTTATCTTATTAATAATTGAAGGTGGTTGCTTAAAAAAGTGGAGAAAAAAATATCCAGTTGGTGTCATAGATGGCTTACATTGGGAGGTAGGTATATATTGGTAAATTCAGTATTGGAAAGCATTTATTTGTACTGGTTATCTTTGGAAAAGATTCCAAAAAGTATTTTGAACAGGGTTAGAAGGAAGATGTTTAGTTTTTTGTGCTCGAGAAACAAAGAAATATAAATATTCCATTTGGTAAATTGGGACAGGATTGCAAAACCTAAGAAGATTGGAGGATGGGGGTTTAAAAATATTTTTTGTTTTGGTAAAGTTATGGTTGCAAAAATCCAGTGGAGGAGTCTGTTTGGCACTGGGTTGTGGCACAAAGTGATTCTTAAAAAATATTTAAAAAGATATTATGTGATTGAATGGCTTAGAAAAGGGAGATTAAATGTGAAAGGTATGTCAAATTGTTGGAAAGAGCTTACTGGTTCTATTCCTATTGTCACTGACTGGTTAGCCCGGAAGCCTCGAAATGGAAATGAAATAAGGATTGGTTCGGATACGATGATAGGATCTCATTCTTACTACAAATTGTCTGAGAGTTTGGTTTCCACACTTCACTCAAAATGTATTTTCAATCTAGATCAGGAAGCTTCTCTTGACACTAGATTTGCACATGGTTTTAATTGGAAAAATGCAGTATTTCTATATCTTATAGGAGAACAAAAACTAGAATGGGAGAATTATGTGAGGGGGTTGAAACACTCTAGTTTTGTCTTATATGATGTAAGAGATAAAATTGTTTGGACCTGGGATAATAAAGTAGGGAAAGTTTATGCAAAACAATCTTATGAGGTGCAATTTTTAGAGAAAATGGATGTTGATCTAAAGGAATGGATGATTGATATTTGGAAATGGAAGATCCCCTTGCGGATTAAATTATTTTGTTGGTTGATGATAGAAAATAGAATTCTAACCTAAGATAACCTGATAAAAAGAGGTTTTGTTGGTCCTAGTAGAAGTTTTCTTTGTGGCGAGGGGGAGGAAACAATAAATCATTTAATGGTAAAATGTCTTATAACAAGAGATGTCTGGAAGTATCTTTTAAAAGTTCTTAAGGTTCAAAGAATTTGGGATTGCGGATAGCTTAGTGAAAGTTTTCAGAATTGGAATAAGGCAAAGGACAATTGGTTGGAATTACCTTGTTTTATCTGTTGGGAAATTTGGAGGAAGAGAAACTTGATTATTTTTTAAAATCAATTTGTATCTCTTCTTAAGGTAGTTAATCGTGTTTTACAAGATTTGGGTGAATATAACAAAACTTATGTTGTCCATACACAAAGAGTAGTTCATCCTCCTCTACTGGAAGGGAATTTGGTTGTTGGTTTCTTTGATGGTGCTTCTCAAAATGGAGGTGAAAAGTGTGGTGCAGGAGCTGTGGTAAAATGTCCATAGCGGGGTATATATAGTATTAAAATGAATTGTGGTACATGAATAAATACTAGAGGGGAACTCTTGGCACTTTGGAGTCTTTTGTTTTTTTCTCTTCACAAACAGGTTACTTGTCTACAGTTGATTGGAGATTCAAAAGTAATTGTTGACTGGTTTTCATATAAAAATAATTTGCAGAGGATTTATTTACAGCCTTGGATGACCAAAATCTGACAGATGAGTGGAAGCTTCCAGAATTTAAAAATTCAACACATCTACAGGGAATTCAATAGGGGAGCAGATAAGCTATCAAAGCTATCTTTTCTTGTGGAGGAAGGTTATTTATATTTTTCCAAAATATTGGGAGATCAATTTGAAAGTTTCGAAAGAATATCTGAATTTTAAATACAGAGTACCTAATTAAGTGATGATCGACAAATGTATTAGAACAATAATTTTTTTGGATTTTTTATTTTTTGTAAGAAGTTTATGTGATAAGACAATTGAAAACATGAAAGTCTGGCTTGTAAAAGGACAACAAGGTTACTAATTTATGGGAAGAATTTTGTAAAGTTTATTTTATATTTCTAATATAAGATATTTTTCCTTTGTGAAAAAAAAAATGAGAATTTTTGGAAGTTAGCTTCAAGGGTACCAATTTATGAGATGTGATTTTATTGTATGATGTGGGCCTCATGATGTTCCTTCAGCCAATTTTTTATTTCTTTATCAAATTATATCCATTTTAAAAATAAATTTGTAAAATTAAGTCTTAAATGTCAATTTACATGAGATAAATGAAGTAAGGTTATAATTTATTTATTTATTTATTTATTTTAATTATGATTCATTCTTATTGATCTTTTTTAATATAAATTTTCAAAATCAAATCTATTTTATATAATTTTAAAACTAAATTTATAATATTAAATTTATTTTTATCTATTTTCAAAATAAATTCATAAAATTAAATTTAACCATATATATTTTAAACATCAAAATGTTTTTTTCATAAATAAAACAATAGAAATAAACTTTTAAAAACTTTGTTTGACATTAATACTTTTGTATTTTCTTTTTTTTAATATTTTATGATTTTTTATTTCTTTCTGTGTAGTATTTTATGATTTTTTATTGAGATTTTTTTCCACATTAAAAAAATTTTCTTCTTGAGTAAGAATTCTAGTCCATGAATTTCAATATTTTTACCATAAGGGTTTTTTTTGCGCGTGAGGAGCGTGAGGCTGTGTGGAGCGCGACCTAGCGTGGAGATCTGCGTAGCGATCAGAGAGCAGGGGGCCCCCAGCCATGGACGTTGGTGGGGGAGTCGTCCCCACCTCTCCCCCTTTGCCAGAGATCGAGGCCTTCAGGAAATTAGTGGTCGAGGCTTCCAAGAGACCGTCGTCAGCAGCTCAACAAAAATTTGTCAAGAAACTGGAATGCATCCCAAGCGTAGAACTTCCATTAGAAGAAACTTGCAGGTCGGTAATCAATCTTGCAGACAAAGGCCTCATCGGGAAATTTACCGGGCTCTGGCCCTCTCCCAAATCCGTTGAAGCCTGGGTGCAGAGAAACTGGAGCCCGCTCATCACTGAAGGGATAAAGAGTCATTTCGTAGGGAAAGGCTACTTCATTTTCGTCTTTGAAAACTCTGAAGACAAAAGCCTCATCTTCAGAAACGGTCCATATTTCATGGGACCCCAGGGGTTATATCTGAACAAATGGACCCCAGATTTCGATCCATCTCAGGATGTGCCATCCGTCGTTCCAGTGTGGGTTCACCTACCCCATCTCCCTTTACATTGTTGGAACCAAAAATCACTGCATGCAATTAGCAACAAGCTCGGAAGGTTCATCGATCAAGCACCAAGGAAAGATCAGTACTCATGCGCCCGGATCTGTGTGGAGGTAGATTTGGAAGAGGGATTACCAGAGGCAATCAAATTAACCGTGGCAGATTGGACGCATATCCAGGAGCTAGACTATGAGCAGTTACCATTCAAATGTCGGCACTGCCACGGATACAGTCACTTCGCAAGGCACTGCAAAAAAAAGAATGCAGAAGAAAGTGAGAACGCGAAAACAAACCAGTGGATCACAGTTCAGAAAACAGGGACAACAAGAGTTAGAAGCAAAGGAACAATGAAGAGTGACAACCCCGGGCAACAGGAGAAATAACAACTTGACGGGGACCCCAAACCCAAGCCGCAATCAGCAACGCAACCAGAAAAGATCACTAATGAAATAGAAGAACCAGAAATAATTATGGACAACAGGGAACATCCAAAATCCCCCCCTAAAAGGAAAGATACAGGGGAACAAGGGAAAATGACAGGAATCCTGGATGCAGCCCCCTCTCCTTCATATGCAGACATAGCCAAAAAGAAAATGATAGAACCAGTAAGCTCCTCCGAAGATGAGATCTTGGAAAGGCCAACCAAAAGAGCAGGAAGGAAGTCTCGTAAAGAAGCAAGGGAGGAAGAGGCAGAAAGACAAAATACCCAAGGAAGCCAACCCACCATAGAAATGTCAATCGACAGGAATACAAGAATAAGGTCTCAAAAAGGAGGAGGCCCATCCACCCCCAATAGTAAGTAATGAAAATCGTCTCTTGGAACTATAGAGGTCTGGGGAACTCGACGAAAATCGAAGCGGTTAAGGACCTGATGAAAGTGGAATCAGCAGACATTCTCATGCTCCAAGAGACAAAAATCGAAGGGGAATCCCTTCTAGAGATTAGTAAAAATAAATGGCAGAAGAATACAGGGATAGCAATCAGTGCAAGGGACTCCTCCAGAGGAATAGCAACACTGTGGAAGGAAGAGCAGTTCAACCTCGTCAACTCCTACAACACACAGCATTGGAGCTTCACAGAACTAAAGCATACAGCAAGTAAGTTAACCATTGCATTATTCAATCTTTATGTCCCAACTGTGCATTCCGAAAAGAAAGACTGTTGGAAAACTTTAATTGAGTATCTAGAACTAATTTCCCCAAACAATATAATCATTGTTGGAGATCTCAACCTAGTAATGAATGGAAAAGAAAAGAGGGGAGGAAGGACCAGCAAGGATCAACAGATCCATGTAGTAGAAGACATGATACAGCAGTGGGATCTAATGGATTTTAAACCACGTAAAGGGCTCTACACTTGGACCAATAACAGGACAGGGGAGGACCACATTGCTGTCAGATTGGATAGGTTTCTGGTTCAAAGCACTTTGTTGTTGGAAAGGAAGCTTATCTCCACAACCATCCTCCCCAAGCTTACAAACCCATCCTGCTCTCGATAGAGGAAGAAGAAAATTTAGGCCCAATTCCGTTCAGATTTAGCTCTTTTTGGAAAGAAAAGAGCGATTTCTATGAGACAGTCCGCCTGGCATGGGCCATCATAGTAACTGGGTCTCCCCACTTTGTCTGGGAACAGAAATTAAAAATAACAAAAAAAACCCTCAAGGAATGGAGCAAAAGGCCGGAAAGTAATCCCAACACCCAAAGAAAGGAGCTAGTGCAGCAGTTGGGAATGTTGCAGAATGAAATGGAAATAAAAGATATTGCTAACATAGATTTGGAAAAGGAACAAGCAATCCAAAGCAAAACTTACCACTCCTTCAGAACCGAAGAAGAATACTAGAGATTAAAATCCCGCAGCCTATGGCTGGAATCTGGAGACAGAAACACATCTTACTTCCACTGCCAATTTAAAGCCCGACTCTCTAGGAATCACATTTCTGAAATCACAACCAATGACGGGAAGATTTGCAAAGGAATAGAACAAATAAAGGTTGTTGTTGTCTCACACTTCCACCATCTTTACAACAAAGAGAATGATGATAACGAAGAAGGTAGCAAGGAATTCCTCAAGAACATCCCGACCCTGGTTACAAAAGAAGATAACACAGCTTTATTGAGCCCAACCAACGAAGAAGAAATTAGTAAAATCATCTGGTCCATGGCCCCTGACAAAGCTCCAGGGCCAGACGGGTTCACTATTCTTTTTTACAGGATATGTTGGAATATAATCAAAGCTGATCTCATGAGAATGATAAAAGGATTCCTACAGAAAGAAAAACTGGGAGGTGGCACCAACTCAACTTTCCTCGCTTTAATCCCGAAAGAAACAAACCCCGCCTCCTTCGATAGATTCAGGCCTATCTCCCTTTGCAATGCCTCTTACAAGATAATTGAAAAACTCCTTGCAAATAGAATCAAGCCTCTACTGGGCAAACTCATCTCATAATCACAGGGAGGATTCATCAAAGGGAGACACATCTTGGACAATGTAATCCTAGTTCAGGAAGCTATGCATTCCAGCAAACTCAAAAAAGAGAAGGGTATGTTGATCAAGCTAGACATGGCTAACGCCTTTGACAAAGTAAAGTTGTCCTTCCTATATCAAGTGCTACTCTCATTCGGATTTGAGCAAGAATTTGTAAACCTGATACAAGCATGCACCCACAACCCTTGGATTGCACCTTTGGTAAACGGGAGGCCAGCAGAGTTCTTTAAATCTTCGAGGGGGTTGAGGCAAGGCTGCCCTCTCTCTCCTTTTCTGTACATTCTAATGGTGGATTCACTCAGCAGGAAGTTGGAGCAGGAAAGATTAATAGGAGTTGTCCCAGGATTGAGAATTACGAAGGACCTTAAGCCCATCAATCATGCTTTGTATGTGGATGACTCTCTTATGCTAGGAGGAGCCTCGAACAGAGTAGCTTCTGCATTCAAGAGCATTCTTCAAGATTACTGCAAAGAGTCAGGAGCCCTGATAAGCGAAAGGAAAAGTGTTGTCTATAGTTGGAATGCAACAGATCAAGAAATCCAAAAAATTGCTCGCACACTGGGATTCAAAGGGTATGCAGACTGGGAAAAGATACAGTACCTTGGGCTGCCATTATCACTAGGCATAAATAAAGTCAACCTGTGGGAAGGAGTCCTAACAAAAATTAAAGGGAAAATAGATTCCTGGGGAGGACACTGGCTCACACAGGGAGGAAAATTAACATTGATAAAGGCAGTTCTCTCCTCACTGTCGATCTACCAAGCAGCCTACCTCCTGGCACCCAAATAAATTTCTGGGAAAATTAACAAGTTGCTGAGAGATTTCCTGTGGCACGGTGGCAAGGGGAATCAACACAAGTTCCATTTGGTCAGATGGGAAACAGTAAAACTGCCTCTAAGAGAAGGCGGGCTCCAGATTAGAGATCCAGCTCTCGTCAACACTGCTCTTGGATGCAAAATCCTGTGGAAGATGCACAGTGAGCCATCTCATCCCGTCAGTAAAACGCTTCTGCACAAATACATTCCCAACGCTAAAATCTGAAATTTACAAAACGCCTCCCACAGGAAAAGCACGTAGCTATGGAAATTGTGCCTCAAAGGGACGCGAATCTTCACCCAAGGACTGTACCGCGTCCCTGGAAATGGCAAACGGACTTATCTTTGGACAGATCGGGTAATGGGGAGGCCATCCCTTGCCTCAAACGCCAGCCTGCACAAAATTCGCGTTTTTCTTGCCCATAGAGGAAAACAAAGTGTAAGCGATATCTCCAAATGGAATGAAGACGACTCTTGGTTAGATTGGCACTTCGACAATGTTCCAAATTGCCTCCACCAACAGCTTGAAACGCTCAAAGCAGAGCTCTGAGATACAGCACCTGTGCACCAGACTGAAAAAGACAAATGGGGTTGGGGAACTTCAGGGAGTTGTTCTACAGCTAAAGGTTACACTTTTCTTCAATGCCAGAAAGACAGACCACCCCCAGCAAATATCTGGAAGGAGGTATGGGACTCTACGGCGATCCCCAAGGTAAATTTTTTCTTCTGGACTCTAATGCACAAAAAGATTCTTACCAGCGAAAATTTAATGAAAAGAAACATTGCAGGCCCTCATAGATGTGTTCTATGCAAAGAAGCCATGGAAACTTCTGACCATTTGTTTGTAGGCTGTCATTTTGCAAACAAAGTCTGGCTCCTTACCCTCCATGGTCTCAAGGTCACTGCCCCCACTAACATCTCAGTTGTAGATCTTTTTACAACCTGGAAGGACTGATATCCCTCGCTTTCAATGAAAACGCTATGGGGCAGAGTCTGGATCTCCATCCCTAAGTATGTGTGTTAGAAGCTATGGCTTGCAAGAAATGAGCGAATCTTCAACAACACAGCTTGGACCCCCAGCATGGTTGCAGCGAAAGCAAAAGGTCTCCTCTTAGAAACTCTGAGTTCTCAAACCCACAAATCAGACATCTCGATGCAGCAGGAAGAAAAGAACTGGCTCGATAACACTGTGCTCACTCTCCGGACCCAAAGCATTGAAAAACCCCATTCCGAAACAAAATGGAGGCTAAGAGACAATCATGATACTTTTCAGAGATGGTGGCAGAAGCAAGGAATAACTACAGTATTCTTCGACGGCGCATCCAAGGGAAATCCTGGTACAGCGGGAGCTGGAGGAATCATTTACTCCAGCGAAGGGACATCGCCAGATACCTTCAGTTGGGGTCTCAGACAGCGAACCAACAACCAAGCAGAAATCTTGAGTTTGATAAAAGCCTGCCAGATAGTTAAGAAAAGAGGCCACCGGAACCTACAAGCGTTTGGAGATTCTGAAATCTTGATCAAAATGATACATTCGGGAGGAAAGTTCAATGATGTTGGCCTAAATAAGAACCTGCAAAGACTAAGAAACATTCTCCAGGACTTCACCTTCTTCAATTGCTACCATATTCTCAGGGTTCCAAACAAAGAAGCAGATACTTTAGCCAATAAAGGTTGCCTGTTGGCCCAAGGAGAACTATGCATAAATGATGGAGACCCAATCAAAATTTGTATTCCTTGAAAAGGACAGCAGCGTGTAAAAGATAGTATATGGTTTTGCGAAGGATGTAAGGCTTTAGCCAGCTGTATTTCCCATTTAATAAAAAACATAACCGTTTTAGTTTAAAAAAAATAAAAAAATCTTCTTAAATAAAACAATGAAAATAAACTTTTAAAAACTTCCTTTGACATTTCTTTGTAGTATTTTATGATTTTTTATTGAGATTTTTTTCCACATTAAAAATTTCTTCCTTTTAAGTAATGATAGTTAAAACTTACTTTCACGTTAATACTCTTTTATTTTATTTCTTTGTAGTGTTTTATGATTTTTTATTGAGATTTTTTTTTCACATTAAATTTGTTTTCCTTTCAAGTGTTGATGATAGTTAACTTTTATTGAGATCAAATTTGGTTTATTGGACCTTAAGAAAGGTAAGAAATTATTTAGTTTGCTCTACAATTTGTTTTTTTACTAAAAAAGCTTTAAGAGAAGGGTTCCTAAATCACCATAGTTTTGATGAGTTAAAAGGTTAGGAAGGTTGGTATTATAAAAAATATTTTGAAATTGTGATTTAATGTGGGTGTACATGTGACATTCTAAGAGGAAATTATTTTCATCTCCAACCCTCTTCATGTCACAAAGATAACAAATTATTTTGACCAACAATGTTTTAGGAATTTTCCAATGCCATGTTTCATTATGGAACATTGTGAATTTCCCAACGCCATGTTTCATTCTATACCTCGGGGGAGTTCGTTCTTATTTTAGCAATGTTGAATTTCTTCTTTACACTAGTCAAAACATAGAGATTTCTCCTTAAATTTAAATTTAATAATATTTTTAATATTATCATTATTCTACAGAGTGGCTCTTCCTTCATTCCCTAATGATTTAGCCAAGACTTGGCATCTTTATGCCACCTCAACTCAAGTCATGATTGGAATTTGAAGAAATCTTGACTCTTCCTTCATTCCCCAATGATTTAGCCAAAACTTGGCATCTTTATATCACCTTGGCTCAAGCTGTGGTTGTAGTTTGAAGCAATCTTATGAAGCCTCGTGTCTTCCATGTTGTTTAAGAGGATATGATATGATAGGGTATATTGCCTTTAATTTTGAGATTATATGTTATAAAATACTTTTGTATTTTCTCTATTTGGAATTTTTATGTACGATTTACATAATTATGTATTAGGCTAGATTTATTTCTCACTCATCTCTTTGTCTTACATTCACAGGAATGGGAATAGAATGGTGGACGGATTATCAAAAGATGTGTTAGGACTAGATAGAGGAACCTTGATTATATCACTACCTTGATGTTTGCAATGGTTGTTGGGATCCTTGCACTGATGTGTAGTCGTTGTCATCTTCTTATCCTTTCGCCCTTTCCACTTCTTCTTCCCCTCCTTGAAAGTTTCTCGGTGCTCTTTCTCCTTGGAACCATTTGGCTGCCCTTTTTTGTGGCCTATGTTTTCCAGATATTATTCCTATACACGTGCCTTGTCCATTGTGCTTGGATTGAAAAGAATCACTTGATTTCATAGATGGTTGTGTAGACCCCCAAGATACTTGAGGAGTACATCCGGATTCTTGGGATAGATACCCAACATGATGACCATGTTTCTAAACTATGTGGTGTACTCATGTGCATTATGCCCTTACCTCTGCTTGAAGTAGTGTCACCAGACCCATTATTCATCTACATACCCAATAGGGTATAATTAGGAATTAATGAGGGCTTTTAATTCCTCCCACCTAGTTATTGGCAGATCACCGACTATAATAAGTGTTTACGTATGGATTTCCCACCAGGTTAAAGCATGGCCCTCTAACTTCAATTTGGCAAGTGATATCTTTTGTTCTTCATCTATATGGTGAACATTGAAATAAACTTCTAGTTGTTGCAACCAATGATTAAGATTTAATGCATCGATCTCACCTTGGTATGGATTTATGTCCACTTTCACTTCCATCTTGAATAAAGACTATGGAGGGTTTATGGCACTACAACTCGACTACTCTTTCTCGGGTTCTTTTCATGACTCCTTTTCTAGGTCTTCATTATCTCTCTATTTCCCCTATGATTTGATCTCTAAATTAGAGCCTCCAACCTCTTCAAACGGTTTGATCTTGCTTGATAGAGTCATCATGAGTTGGTTCATATTGCGGTTGATATCAACGACCAGTGCTTCCAACCTCGCAAATATGTCTTATGCTGGATCTTGAACATTGTTATGAACAGACTTGTCTTCCATGGCTAGGGTTTCCGCGACTTCTCTTTAATTCGATTCTTGGATCCTACAACTTCCCACAAATACCCAAAAGAAACTTTCTCTAATACCAATGATATGTAAATTTTCGTAGATATTCCACTAGATAGTTCATCACAATAGGTCTAACAAAATATTGAAATATTTATTGTGAATGTTAATTTCCTTCAGATATCATAATCTTTAATTATTAATTTTCTGCTTAAAATTTATGAAATAGATGAATTGCAAAAAATAGAGAATGTAAATAAATACTCGCACACCATCCACAAATGAACACAAGATATGACCCGGGAAACCCAATACGGTAGAAAAACCAACTAGAAGGTGAGGTCGCTTTGCTATCTTTTCTTAAAATGCAAGTACAAAGTAAGAGGCACTCTCTATGGAGTTTCCTTTGACATGGTGGCCTATATGGCTGCTACATAATCTCTCCTCCTTTATTTTTCTCTCACAATACCAATCATAGGTTCTTTGCTCAACTATGAAAAAATATACAACACTAAATAATGGAACCCATTCTCCTCCTAACGGCCTGTTATTTAGCATAGCCAAATAGTTGTCTAGGGTTAGGGTATTGACGTCCTCAGCCTTCAATCAATGATTATGTTTGTACCTTCTAGAATTTTCTAGAAAATACGCTACATGTCTAGCCCCACATGTTTAAGTAATGGGGGTTGACATGGCATCCACTTGCACCATGGTGATCAATACGGTAGGTCAACTTGTAAGAGGCATAACTTTCACATAAGAACTTCGATTGAGGTGATTCATTCACCATTGGAAAGGTCTCAGTGTGTATAGTTTATCTGCTTGCTCCATAGTAACTTTTGGACCATAAAAAGTGTCATTTGATGCCTCAAAATGGCTCTGGGATATTTCAGAAGGTTTTTTGGACTCAAATTTCCAAATTGGGACCAACCGCTAAAATGGCTCTACAAGATGATTCCTACAATTTTTCCACCCATAAAGCATTGAGACATATGAAAAATAATATAATGATCCAATGCGGATCACACTTTCCTCATGTAGTTAATCGCATTAATCTCTTCACATGGGTACTTTCCCATACTCTCATTGTTGAGGAGGTGACTTCTTCTATAAACCTCCTTACATTCATTCAATGATTGACCTTGGATATGTCAAAGGAGAAATATAATATCTACTCACAAAATAACTTGGTAAGGTGGCTTAGGTTTTCTAACATGTAGAACCGTTTTTAGGCCCCCTCACTCCCCTCTCGTCGTATCATGGCCCCTATAGGCGCTCGTGCTCAGTTAGTCATTTGCATTCTTCATTAACTGAAAATGAAATATACATATATATACATTGTTTAATATGTCTAGATTACCATTGTACGATAATTACATATCCATCTTGAACTAAAAAAAAATAACCATAATTACTTACAACTTAATCAGGGAATCAAAATGGGGACATTACATCCCCTCCCTCTTGGAACAACATTGTCCTCGGTGTTCCATTATTTGCAACAATTGTATTTGAAATGAAAACAAAAATGGGTATGCCTCTTTCATGGCATATTATATTTCCCATGTAGCTTCACTTGGCCCAAAGTGATTCCATTGCACTTTTACTTGGGTGATGGCTCAATTATGGAGCGACGTTTCCCTCTTGTCTAGTATACTCAGTGGTTCTGGCTGGAACTCTCCTTCTAGTTCCACCTGGATCATAGCCCAATCAATTATATGGTAAGAATCATGAAGATACTTTTTAAACAATGAGACATGGAAAATGTTATGTGTTTTAACATTAGGTGGTAATGCAAGCTTGTATGCTATGGGTCCCATTCTCTTTAATACTCCAAACAATTCACAAATTCAGGGTGCTAGCTTGGCACAAGTTCCCAACCTTAGAGAACTCATTTGAGGTCTGACCTTGAGATACACATAATCTCCCACCTTAAATTCTTTATGTGTTTTATTCTTATTTGCGTAAATTTTCTACCTGTCTTGGGATGCTTTCAAATTTTGTTTAATTCTAATGAATTCCTACTCCATTTCATTCAACATCTTTGGTCCAAGTATAATTCTATCCACTAGTTTATCCCAGTTGATTGGGATGTGGCATTGTCTACTGTAAAGTGTATTGAAGGGACTCATCTTCAGTGATTCCTGATAACCATTGTTATAGGTGAATTCTACCAAATGTAAGTAGTCCTCCCATCTTCTTGGCTTATTCATGATGTACAAGCAAACCATATATTCTAGTATCTAGTTTGTCCTTTATGTTTGTCCATCTATCTGGGGATGGTAAGTAGTGATTAAGTTTAATTTTGTTCCCAGTCTTTCAAATAGTGCCTTCCAAAACTTCGAAGTGAACTTTGTATCTATGTCATATACGATTGTTTTGGGTATACCATGCAGTTGGAAAAATTATCTTATGAAAATTTCTGCAATGTTGTTTGTCTTATGGGTTGATTTTACAGGAATAAAGTGAGTTTCCTTGCTCATTTTTTCAACCACCACCAAGATTGCATCATGATGTTTTATAGTCTTCGGTAGTCCCATGATGAATTCCATTGGTATCACTTCCCATTTCCAATTGGGAATTAGAAAGCGAGCAATAAACCTGTCAAATGTTTGTGTTCAGCCTTGAATTGCTAACACTTGAGATAGCTCGTAAGGTATTCTACAATCTCATTTTTCATGCCTGACCAATAATACTGCTTAGTTACTGGAATAATCATTTTTTGGTAACCTAGATGTCCAGAATATGGTTTCTTATGTAGTTCATCCAATATAAGTCTCTTTAGTTCTATTGAATTGGGAATGTAGAATCTACCCCAATAGATTAACAATCCTTCTTCAGTCAGTGGATAGCCTTCATCTTTCTACTCTAGTGGTTGGTGCAACAAAATGTCCCTCTGTTTCTCAAACTATCCATCATTATGCAAGGCCTCTTTTATTATATCCTTCAATTCTAACTCACAGGTATTGATTGTTTCCATATGCATTACCTACATGCTTTTGTTGAGGGCATTTTCTACCTTATTCTCTTTTCCTTTTATATGCTTTATCTCAAAATCATATTCACTAAGAAAATCTAACCATCTACTCTATCGGGCATTCAATCGAGGTTAATCAAATAAATATCTCAAACCACTATGATCAGACATCAATACAAACTGTCTTCCCTTCATATAGTTCTGCCACATTTTTAGTGCAGGAATGATGGTTTCCAGTTCTAAATCATGCATGGCATAGGTCCTTTCATGTTCCTTTAACTCTCTAGACTCATAACTCACCACATGACCATCCTGCATCAAGACTCTGTCAATTCCTTCTTTATATGGGTTTGTACACACTACAAAGTCTTTATTTGGATCTACTATCTTTAATATCGATGCACTTGTGAGAAGGTACTTCAATTGATGAGAGATTTCCTCAAACTTTTCAATCCACACAATTTTCACTCTGTTCCTTTGCAGTGACATGATAGGATGGCTAATATTGGAGAATCCTTTGATGAATCTACAATAGTATCCTGCAATTCCCATGAATGATCTCACATCCATCATGTTCCTCGAAGTGGGAAAATCCATAATAGCCTTATTCTTCTCTGGATCAACAACAATTCCTTGTTCCAAGATAATGTGTCCTAGATAATGAACTTGTTTTTGGTAGACATCGCATTTGTTGAATTTGGCATATAGTTGTGTCTCCCTCAATTTTTGTATAACTACTCTGAGATGTTCTTCATGCTCTATTTCATATTTGGAGTAGATGAGAAAATCATCGATAAAGACTAATACAAACTTGTCCAAGTACTTGTTGAAGACATCGTTCATAAGGCACATGAATGTGGTTAGTGCATTGGTCAGTCCAAATGGCACCACCACAAGTTCATAGTAGCCATATCTTGTTCTGAAATTTGTCTTGTGGATGTATTCATCCTTAATCCAGACTTGATGATACCAAGATCTCAAGTCAATCTTTGAAAATACGGTGGCTCCTCTTAGCTGGTCATGTTATCGATCAGTTTGTAGTTTAGGTCAAGTAGTTGAAAGGTAAAGGTAAAACTGGTGTAATAGGAGCTTCCCCACCCACTGTCACCTCAATGGGGGGCTCTTTCTATTTAGGGTGGCTAAACCCAAGGGAGACGTCCCTGGCAATATGGGGTTTTGAAAGGTAAAGGCTTAAGGATTAAGGCAAGATTTCCCTTCACATATTACTGCCAAGAGGATATGAAGAAGAACCACAGAAGAGGTACCTGCTTGCAAGACAAGACAATAATGATACTAGTACATGCAACAGTGGTTAATACTTCATTTATCAAGGACTATCAACATTCAATGTATATGAGCATAAATAGTAGTAATATTGACGAAGTCAATGTTTGCAATGATGGAAATGGCATATAATATTACTTGTCAATAAACACTGAACAATATAGCATCCAATGGAAATAATCAACCCTTGAATCAACTCAATGCATTAAATATCATTTAAATGCTCATATATAACAGAATTGTTGCATCGCTATACTAGAGATGACGTCAGCTTTCTTCTACGGTTAGTATAATAGACAAAGAGGTCAACGTTTTGCAAATAGGCCAATGAAATTTATCAATACATCAATGTCTATCATTAGATGACTTAAGCCACGGTGTTTTCTATTCACCAAAAGCTTAAAAAGGGCATGACGTCATCATCAATTTGAGGGTTAGTAGACGTTAGGGTTAGTTAGGGTTTCAAATTTGAGAGTTTTGAAAGATTTGTTTTGGCACAACAAGCTCAACGTTGGAGAGATAGACCAGTTCCTTAGGGTATTATGGAGTCAAAAGCAAGGGCAAGATCTCGGGAGGATCAAAATCTAAAGACTAGAGAGTTAGGTTCTATGGTGTTGCAATGGCAGGGCCCTAGAATCAAAACCCTAAGGGGAGGAGGCTCATTCCGGTGTTG
>ML777576.1:1225392-1241964 GCA_009831015.1 Picea engelmannii
CTACTTTTACCCCCTGGGCCTTTAGCCCCTTCTTCCCACAAGACAAAGTGTAACCCTCAAAAGGTCATCCTAATGGCCGGACTAGGGGAATGGGATGGATGAATGGGAGATAAGATGTAAAATGATAGAATGGTGGGAGCGGAAAACGGCTCTACAAATCCCCCCTGGTGGCTAACCAAGACCCATGAATACAAGCTTACTAAGTCACCTTGTCAATCACCCCAACAATGGTCAAGTGGATTAGTGTAAGATCCAAGCAGTTATCAGAAATGAAAGGAACCTAATGCATATATAAGAAGGTTATAATGATCAAACATGACACATACCATGATACCTTGGACCAATTACCTCATGGAGCAAGAGTCTTCTCTGATGCAAGTCCAAGCCGATGGTGATGGATGTTGTTGCTTCTGACAGGACAAGTTTGGCGAAGAAGAAGAAGGATGGGTCCTCCAGGGCCCTTCTCAGGTCAATCCTACTCTCGGTACTTCATGTCTAGGACCTGTGGGCCTCGAGACATGATCTCCTAGTTATCCCTAGATATCAAGGATAACATCTGGCTCCAACTCGGGGACATGTGCTCATGGTAGAGCGCATGAGAACCTCAGCATCTCTGGCATAAACCTGTAGACCTGCTCACACTTGAAAAGAAAGCATCAACGACAAAGGGTGGGGTGGTATTGCCACCCCGCAAAATAATACATGTATACATATGAGATAAAGCAATCAAGATGCATATAAGGGAAACAAACAATAAATGAAGATGGTAGAATACACGAAAATGCCTACCTACTCATACTTACCTATATAATCATGTCCCACCACCTTGGTGGGGTTTGAGGAGGCGTCCGCTGATGGGTAACGGGTGCCTTCCTCCTTCCAAGGTGGACAAGTAATAAGAATTATCTACCGATTCGATTCCGACCTTGAAGGGTCCAAGCCATGATTGTGTACTTCCCTTTACATTAGTGGGCTCTCCTTTCTGAATATCCCACATCCATACTAACTCTCCCTCCTTGTATTTTCGGATATTTTGTTTGTTAGTTCCTTGAACAACTCTGGTGTATTGTACTGAGGGAGGTGGGTGGGCTTCTGGAATAAAGGTTTCTTGCTGGGACGGATGTATCTATACATCTTCTTCATTCTTTGGTCTTTTTAGTATTTTCACCGTCCCTACTTCTTTGTTCTGAAACTGATGTAGGAGTTGTTGATATTCCTCTTTCTTGGGCCACTCAATCTGGTCAAAGTCTTCTTCCGTAGTAAATGGCATGTCTTCCATAGAATACTCTTGAAGAGTTTGTATCACATCTTTCTGCGCTTCATTCATAGTAGGAGCAACATCTTGTACATGAGTTTCAGTTATTGGCATATTGAGTAATCGTCCAATTGTCCCATCTTTCAAAGGCAACCGCAGAAAAGTGAGATCCATCTCAAGGGACCCACCTATCATTGCACCAAACTTCCTAGATAACAGCATTCCCCATACATCTGGGACATCAACAACTATGATGTCTATGTGAACTATCTTCTCGGGGAATTCCTTCAGTTGTACTTCGACGTTTTCAACGACACCATGTGTGGGTATAGCTTTGGATTCAAATCCACACACGTTTTTGTAAGGCCTGGTTACCTTCAGGCCCATCTGCTGCATGACTTTGAGAGACATCATGTTTGCACCAACACCTGTATCTAGCATGCAATTGTTGAGGTATTTATTGTTCATCATAAGAGTCATGAAGAAAGGAGGATTTTCACCGTACTGGATTCTGAAATGATCATCTTGTAACATAATCGGGGGGTCCATAGGCTCAGTCGTTCCCGAAAAGAAGGTGTTGAAGCGTTCTTTAATAGAAGGGATATTGACTGCTTCTTTCAAGGGAACATTCACATGCATCTTCGACAAAGCTCCTTCAAAATCAAAATCGAGGGTAATCTTATCAGCTTTGGAAGTTTTAGGAGGAAGGACCTCAGAAGATTTCGACTGATCATTTGTAGTTTGGTTCGGGTTATTTCTCTGGTATACTTGGACTTCTTTCTTTTTTAACTTCTCTCGTGATTCTTGGTCCAAGTTGTTGATTATTGCTAACCTTGTTGATCGGGATGCTTCCTTCAGGGCTTGTTGATGTTTTGCATCAGTGATATTTATATGAGAGAAACCTGAGAAGCAATCAAATTTGTTGACTTGTTGCTAGCTGGCGTTATAAGGACACTCATTCTCCCAATGTGCTTCATTGCACTCTAGACACCAGGGATTTTCATCAATAGCATTTGCAGAGGCCAGAGTATTCGGAACTTTATTTTCATTCTTTGGCTTGTAAGTTTGATTCCCTTTTTGGAATGGCCCTTTGAATGGAGGTCTGGGTGCTTGGGTCTGGGATTTCTCAAGTCTCACAATCTGGTTCATCATTTCCTCTTGATTCTTCACGATGCTATCTACTGAAGTTTGTAGCTTACTGATACTGGTGCAGAGATCCGAAGTAGGCTCAGCATTGTGTACCACTTTCTGCTTGATGTCTATTTTCCCCCTAGGGTTGGCAAAGGGCTCAATCTTGGATGAAAGGAGATTTCCTTCAATCTTTGTTGCAAGCTCTTGGGCTTCTTGAATGGATTGAGGGTCTTTGTCTCTAAGGAGATACCCTAATTGGCCATTGAAAGATCTAGTGTAAATGTGAACAAGGTAATCATCTTTCGGATGATGGCTTGGGGGAATTCGTTGGAGTAAAGATTCGAACCTGGTATGAAACTCCCGAATGGATTCATTCTCACGTCTGGAAATGCCATTTAGTCGGGTGAGGAGCATGTTCGGATCTTCTTTGATACTCCACCTTCTGAGGAAGATTTCCTCAAGTCTATCCATGGTCTTAATGCTTCCATCAGGCAGGCCAAGATACCAACGTCTTGCAGCATCATAAACGGTAGCAGAGAAGATCTTCATGACCAAGTCTTCAGGATCATCACTAATGGGGTGAAGCTTAAAAAATGCCCAGAAGTTACTCATATGCTCTTCGGCACTAGTAGCATCAGTGCCGGTAAACTTAGGCAACCACTTCTCATATTTAGGTGGCATTTACCTAGGGTAACCAGGTATGGCTGGCATGTCTAAAGGCTTGAACAAGGTAGATGACCATTGTCTCTAATTGTTGACTGGGTTTGTAGTACTGGTCTGAGAAGTAGACATGTTTAAAGGAAGTCTCTTTCCAAAAAGTTACTTGACAACAGGTGAATTAGCAGGAGGCTTCCTTCTAAAAGCTAGAGGAGAGTTATTGAACCTCCTTTTGGTTTGTGGAGTTGCCAGATAGTTTTCCTGAAACTACCAAAGAATAGGGGGAAAAGGTCTTAGTGGAGTCGCCAAGTAAGCTTGTAAGAAAAGGTCTTTGAGGCAAGGCTTACCAAAATATTTGTCGTTGAGGAAGATTGACTCAGTGTTCCCCGGCAACAGCGCCAAAATGTTATCGCTCAGTTTGTAGTTTAGGTCAAGTAGCTGAAAGGTAAAGGTCAAACTGGCATAACAGGAGCTTCCCCGCCCACTGTCACCTCGATGGGGGGCTCTTTCTATTTAGGGTGGCTAAACCCAAGGGAGACGTCCCTGGCAATCTGGGGTTTTGAAAGGTAAAGGCTTAAGGATTAAGGCAAGTTTTCCCTTCACAGATTACTGCCAAGAGGATATGAAGAAGAACCACAGAAGAGGTACTTGCTTGCGAGACAAGACAATAATGATACTAGTACATGAAACAGTGGTTAATACTTCATTTATCAAGGACTATCAACATTCAATGTATATGAGCATAAATAGCAGTAAATATTGACGAAGTCAATGTTTGCAATGATGGCAATGGCATATAATATTACTTGTCAATAAACACTGAACAATATAGCATCCAATGGAAATAATCAACTCAATGCATTAAATATCATTTAAATGCTCATATATAACAGAATTGTTGCGTCACTATACTAGAGATGACATCAGCTTTCTTCTAGGGTTAGTATAATAGACAAAGAGGTCAATGTTTTGCAAATAGGCCAATGAAATTTATCAATACATCAATGTCTATCATTAGATGACTTAAGCCACAGTGTTTTCTATTCACCAAAAGCTTAAAAAGGGCATGATGTCATCATCAATTTGAGGGTTAGTAGACGTTAGGGTTAGTTAGGGTTTCAAATTTGAGAGTTTTGAAAGATTTGTTTTGGCACAACAAGCTCAACGTTGGAGAGATAGACCAGTGCCTTAGGGTATTATGGAGTCAAAATCAAGGGCAAGATCTTGGGAGGATCAAAATCTAAAGACTAGAGAGTTAGGTTCTATGGTGTTGCAATGGCAGGGCCCTAGAATCAAAACCCTAAGGGGAGGAGGCTCATTTCGGTGTTGCTTAAGAAAGGCCTCATGCTCCTCCCTCTTTCTTTAAATATTCTTGGAAAAACGGCTAGCTTTAAAACACAAATCTAAGGGTGAAAAGTGTTGCAAGAGCAAGGCCCTTCAAACCCTAAAAGTCAAAACCCTAGTTGTAGAATCAACTAGGCCTAGGACGTCTTCTTTATTCAACTTATGTTCAAAAGCTAACTCAGAAAAAGGATGACTATTGTAGCAACGACTAGGCTAAATCCTCCTTAATCAATGGCTAAAACAAGTTTCTCAATCATGGGGAAATATAGCAAGGACCCACTTGTGTGCTTGCTACCTAGGGTTTCAAGATTAAGCAACATAATAACAATGTAATAATAAATGCAAGAGATTTAACCTACAACCATTCATTCAAGAAGTTTTGCATGAAAAATACACTTACAAATCATGAAGAGTTCTTATCAAACCCTAGTTGTAAACCTTCCAATGAGAGAAACACCATAACATGCCAAGAAAATCCTCCAACAAGAGTTGCGCCTCACTTCCAAGAGCCAAAATACCAAGACAAAAGACTAAAAATGACATCTCACAAGAGAGTGAGTTATGTTATTTTAAAATGAGAGGCAACGTCCTCTATTTATATCATCCAAATGACCTTTAATTTTAAAAATAGGTCATTAAAACAGCCGACAAGGATGACCTTTAAAATTTACATTGTTTTTACATTAAATGCTAGAAAATGTCATAATATGAGCTAAAAAGGAGACGTCAAGCCCCTCTGAGGGAGACGTTGGCCCTTTTTGGGCAAGCTCAGCATCCAGGAAGCCAAATGTTGGCCCTTCTAGGGCTCCTCCAAGCTGCCACAGGTGCCAAATGATCCCAGCACACTGCCACACACTCCAGACAACGTCCAACTACCTCAGGTGACGTCCTGTCCATCAAAAGAAATCGTCCCATCTGCAGTGGGTGATCCCCCCTAGGCCGGGCTCTGCCAAAGTATCCTGGGTGGAACATCCTTCTTCCTTCTCTTGTAGTGGTTCATCACAACGTTGTCCTGTCTTTGCCATCCCAACAACCATCTGATGGGCTCTTCAGCCCCATGGAGGTTCGAGCTAATCATATCCCCATGTGTACCAGTCCACTGGTACCTGTCCACCGGGTATGGTCCTGCACATCAAAAACTACGCCCTCCATGGGCTCATCAGTCCTAGGGATCATAGCAATGTCAATCATGTTTCATCATCAAATTTATCAAATACATGCATGAAACCCCTAGCATATCATCTAAGAGCTCAAAGACATTACACATATCTACTATACAAAGCTGAAGAAAACAACAGAACAACCTATTGGGATAATACCCACAAGAAAAGGAAAGTTTCCTCAGAGGATCATTCAAGCCATGTTCATGAAGTGATATGGTTTAGGGATGTCCAGTTATATTAAGACCAAGGGTAGGTGTTGTCTATGGGTGCCTCTGTAGGAGGTGAGATGTACCCGTCATGGATGCACTTTTTCCAAGCCCCTTATTGCCTTTATTCTTTATTTATTACTTTTCTTTCTTTTTACTTCAAGATCTGACCAAAGGACACTGCCTTGGCATGGTGACCAGAGCTGACAGTGTTACCCTTTCCCTTGGCCATGCAACCAAAGTTCATTTCCCTGGCGTGGTAACCAGATAATGGCAATGTCATACCATTGGATACCTATGAACATAATGGGTCGGCTCGTGATGAGACCTCCCATCCTCTTGGTTAGGTCTTGTTTTATTATTTTTCTTAGGGTCCCTTTAGTTTCTTATCGAGAGGCCTTTTATTGCCTTCTCAGGGATCCCTTGGGCGAAGCATCTCTAGGTTTCATTTCTTATGTCTTTTATCTTTTACCAGCTGCTTTTACCCCCTGGGCCTTTAGCCCCTTCTTCCCACAAGACAAAGTGTAACCCTCAAAAGGTCATCCTAATGGTTGGACTAGGGGAATGGGATGGATGAATGGGAGATAAGATGTAAAATGATAGAATGGTGGGAGAGGACGATGGCTCTGCAAATCCCCCCTGGTGGCTAACCAAGACCCATGAATACAAGCTTACTAAGTCACCCCGTCAATCACCCCAACAATGGTCAAGTGGATTAGTGTAAGATCCAAGCAGTTATCAGAAATGAAAGGAATCTAATGCATATATAAGAAGGTTATAATGATCAAACATGACACATACCATGATACCTTGGACCAATTACCTCATGGAGCAAGAGTCTTCTCTGATGCAAGTCCAAGTCGATGGTGATGGATGATGTTGTTGCTGACAGGACAAGTATGATGAAGAAGAAGGATGGGCCCTCCAGGGCCATGCTCAGGTCAATCCTGCTCTCGGTACTTCATGTCTAGGACATGTGGGCCTCGAGACATGATCTCCTAGTTATCCCTAGATATCAGGGATAACAGGTCAAATAAGTCATTGATGTGCGGAAAGAGATACTTATTCTTCACTATTCCAGGGGTTAACAGGTAGTTCCAACTATTATAGGGGTTAACAGGGGTTAAGATATACTTAGTGGTGTTTCTTCCTTCAGAGAAAAAGTTTTCACAGGTTTTCATGGATTAGAGAGAGATGGTTATTTTTGGCAGATTTCCTACTTTTTAGGAGACAATGTTTGGAGCTATGCATGCTAGTTTTGATCATATATATAAATTCCTTGCGAGATCATGATTCCAATGAGCCTTTTTTGGACGACATGTGAGTACTTACTCTTTATACTAGATAGATTTCCAAGTTTCAGATGATGATTCCGAGAACTTATCCAGGTTCCTTAAATAAAATTGAATCCAATGAGCCCATTTTCTTTGACATGCAATGAGATTCTATTTTTATCATGTCTATTTTTAGCAATGTTATTATTAGCAAGTATGGTCACCATAAAGGACGACATGTTCCAATCTCAGAGTGTGACAAGTGGAAAAAATTAGGCACATGCATGATTGAGTCATTCAAGGTGCATGTATGGGGATGATAAAGCACATGTGTTCAATTAACTAGTGTGAGGTGGCGCATGCTTCATTTGAGTGTGAGTTGGAACACATCAAAGGTTGCAAGTTTGTGTGGTTGAGTTAACTAAAACTTCACTCCCCCTCTCTCTCACTTAGTCACAATCCAAACTCAGAGTATCTCTAGTTGACTAAAGTGCCACTCCTCTCTCCCACACGTCCTCAGTTAACTCCTTCTCTCTTCCACGTAACTCCCACATGTCCTCACTTAGTTCCTTTTTTAGCCTACACTTATATCCTCTTAACTCCTTTTTTAGCCTAACATTGTTTAGCATGCCTCCTCTTCCACTCAAATACATATCTCCTTAAATTCATGTGCATATCATTTCCTCGTCCTCTCTATTTTAGCACATGGTGTTTTTCACTCCCTCCATTCTATGTGCCTATATTTTTTCCCATGTGCACCCTCTCTTCATCTTGCGCATGCTCTCTTCCTCCACCTCATCCATGCGCATAGCTTCCTTATCCCTTAATGTGCATGAATCTTTCCACCCCTAGATATCTCCAATTAAACTTAGAGCATCCACAAAAATTACACATGAGACACATGGTTACTTCACTTCACTTATTCTCTGATGTGCCTTGCATGAGGGGAAGCTATGTTTTGGATGTGCACCCTCATAGTTCTTTATATTGAGGGTTTATTCATTGTTTCTTGGTTGGATTTAAAGCAGTAGAAATAAACTTTCTCATTCTCTCTCTCTTCTCTTCTCTAGCTTCTATTTCTTTGTGAAAGGTTCATCATTATACCAATTTTTGTACTTGTCTCCCTGGTGCAATTATCCTTTTGAAAAACACAGGAATACAACTTTGGTATGCTCATATCAAGATCACAAGGATTGTTGGTATTGTGTTGGATTTTTTGTTTTGATTAGAATCTCTTATCCTTTTATCAAATTGGTGTTATTCAATCATTTAATTGTGCTTTCTTTTTCTTTTTCCATACTTCTTAAAGCTAACGTTGCAGGGATTCTACCACTTCAATTTATAAATTATACAAATTACCCCTTTGGTAGCTTGATCTCTAGCCAAAGGTCATCTTATGTGCGTATGTTTGGTTTTATTTTGCATATTTACATGGAAGATAGCACATAAAAAACATAGGGACCCCCCCCCCTCCCCCCGAGGCTGACATGCACCAGCCCAAACAAAGAGGAGTTTTTGCCAGTGGCACTTAGGGCATATTCTCCTATAGTTGCACGAATTTCTAGCTTGTTGTTTCATAGGTTATTCACATTCTTGCAAGTGCGGAAATTTGTGCTGACACCACCTCCATGTGACCTTTTTCATTGATCCCTTTCATGTTTTTGAGATCTTCCCACCAAATAGAAGATTTGTTGTTCATATTAAAAATGGTCACTCTGACGTTTGTATTCCCGAAGTAATTTTGCAGCTGAAAGCATTTCTTTGATCCAATAAGCCATGATTTAGCTTCTTCATTTTTTTTCACCTCACCATGAAAGGTAGGTGGCTTGAACTTCTTGAACTCCTTCCATAAGACATATCTGGAATACTTCCTTTTCTTACGTTTATGAGAAGCTGACTTTGTCCCATTACTAGATGATTTATCATAAATAGTTATGTTCTTATCTAAGGAGTCTGATGATGTTTCTTCTCTAGATGTCTAAGCATTACTATTATGGATTATTTTCCCTGGTAGGCTCCTACCTGTATTACTTTAAATATGTGCTTGGTGCAATTTCTTTTGTATTTCTATCAAACCAAGTAATGTGGCATTCAATTCATGTTGTATTACTTGAAATATGTGTTTGGTGCAATTGCTTTTGTATTTCTATCAAACCAAAAAATGTGGCATTCAATTCATATTGTTCTTCTTGGGCTCTTATTAACTTGTTATCAACCCTGCAACTTTAAAGTCCCATTTTTAGACTTCTCATGGTCTCTTCCATATATGAAGGGGTTTCATTACTTGTCTATTTATCAGACTCAATTTCCTTATAGTGTTGTAAATCTTCCATTGTAGTACTTACAATGATCGATTGTCCATGAATGTTTGAATACTATTCAATCTTCTCTTTGTATTTCTTCCTTCGTGCTAAAACAAATAAACAATTGTTAGATGGTTATTATTCATTACCCTCTTTCACAATTGTCAATCCCTTTTGTTAATCTTTGATTTCCCTTAGCCCAATTGATTTAATGCTTGTGATAAGGCCCTGATAATTCATTTATATCTTTATGATTTATTTTTGTCTTGTACAAGCCTAGTGTTTGAACTATGGCTCTGATACCACTTGTAACACACCCAACCCCCTAATCTTCATTAGGTCGATGGGGTGTATGATATTCTCACATTTTCCACTATGATAATTTTCTTAAATACAATAATATTGCCAAATCTACATTTATAGGTCAAATATTCTCCTCAAGAGCTTTCCAACAACTCTCATCATGCTTGATTATGATCCCCAAACAAGAAGATATGATCTCTCAAAGATCTCAAGCATTTCCCACAAGGTTACATCATCACATCCACGTGGCTCCCACGTGTACCTTGATCTAAGTGAGCTCGCTGAAAAGGCTTCTAATCCTTTCGAAAGGCCAATGGATGGAATTTTCGAAGCTTTAATGATAGAATTTGAGAAAGTGTTTATGGGTAAATTGGCCAAAGTGTCGATTGAGGATCGACCCAATTCGTCGATGAACAAATTTAGGAAAGTGTCGATGGACGATCAACGCAATTCATCGATGAGAGACAGGAGACAAATTGTCGATAGAGAATCGGCCTAATTCGTCGATGAGACAAGTTCTTGTTTGATTGTCAATGAGGAGGTCAATTTAGGGTGTCGACCACAAGTTTACTCATGAGGTCGACAATAAGAGAAGATGGAGCGTTGATAGGGAAAAAAAACCAAGTGTCGAGGCTATGAGGTAATCCAATGCCATTCCAACGAAGGTTGGGCTCTTCGATGGAGAAGTTTTAATGCAATACATCAAGTGAAAGAATTCTTACCAGTCCTCAAGGTTTACGAAATTCTAGGGCACCAAAATTCGTCGCCAGTCCAATCCATTGTTGATGGGAGGTAAGTTTCACATCGTCAAGGAAGGTAACCTCTTCCCATCACCAATGGGAGATCTCTACTCCCCTGCTAGAAACTTGGTGAGGTTAGGTCACAAATTTAGGAAGGATTCAAGGTGTTGAGGAGAAGGTCGATGTTAAATCCTTTTGAACTCCGTATCAAAAACAAGTTCAGGGGTTGATACATCGATAAAATTGACCATTCATTCGCTTATCCTTTTTACTCCTTCCATTCATTACCTAAGGTTTATGCAGCTTGTTCATTGCATTCTTAGAAATTATGTCGACTAGATCTATATAGGGATTAATTACAGTTCAATTCCAAGCAAGGCTTAGTAAATTTTTATAACCAATTCATATAATTCTCCTTGGGTATTAGGTCAATGCTATTTGATGGAAAATACACAGGGCATCTTCAATGACCCAACTTTCAAAAAAAAAACTAATCAAGCATAAAAATATTCAAAAGGGGCGACATGCTTTAGCCCTATGGTTATGGTTGATCAAAGAGGATCTATGACTAGTTGCCACATTTCACAAGTAGTTATTCATATATAGAAAACATCGACATGTTTGTGAGGAAGGGTGATACCTCTATGTGTAAAGGGTTTCGTCGAGACATATAAGTCATAGGTAGTAGTTAATACATGCTTAGAATATAACACCCATACACACAGTAACCAAACCATAGAAAATATAGAAATACATTGCAGTTTAGTCGCCCTTTCTAATTTTTGTACAATTAATGGAGAATGTAATCACACTCTGCATCCTTAAATATATTACTTTGAAGATCTTCGACTCTTCGATATTTAACCACAATAATACCAGAGCATATGTTCGCATGGAGATGACTAACATGATAGAACACCATTACCTATGAGAAGCATGAAGTGTTTAACTAGTCAATTCTTTAATCAATTGATTAAATATTTCTTCACAAATCAACAAAATGAAGTAATATTTCACACATGAAACTATGTAAACATATTTTTCATCATCGGAATATGAGTACAGATTTTATTGAGCAAAATTAAACACTTATCTGCTTAAAATTTGTCGTCCAAACAAACTAGTCGAGGATGAGTGAATTTCCACCCAACTGTAGGCTCTGTTGCACTAATGTCTTTCTACAATAGGCCACCCCCTAGCCAGGCCATGATACCACAAAGGAGAAATTGTCACTCTTAGGAATTTTATGGGCAATGGGTCAACTACCAAACATAATTTAATTCCATGGGAGTAATATGTTGAGACCTTAGGAATAGAAAACATCTCTTGGGCATCCCCTTTCTTTCCCCACACACAACACAAGGAGACAACTCGCTTATTTGCTACATAGTCCCTCGGAAGCCTCCCCCTCCAGTGCTCTTATGTGAGTACCCAGCTGGAATCCTATAACTCCAATGATTTCCCAATGTTTATGCTCTTCTCTTGGTGGAAAAATATTATTTTCCTTGGTTGGCTCTTTGCACCTATTATGGCTAGCTATCTTGACTACCTCCACTCTGTTTTTTTCTCTCTCCTTGCTTCTTCAAAACTCACATCTTTTTCCTACTCAAATTTCTCTCTTTTTCCCATGCAAGACTCGACTCCTGCACACTTTCCAAAATTGATTATACTTAGTCCATACCTCAATAATTTGATGAGAGGACTCTCTCACCCACTTTCCCCGTGCAGTTAATGGCATTAGTCTCTTAACATGGGTACTTGACCATAATCTGATAACTAAGGAGATGGCTTCTTCTATCAACCTCCTTGCATTCATTCAATTATTGGCCTTGGATATATCAAAGGAGAAATATAATATATGCTCACAAAATAACTTAGAAAGGTGGCTTGGGATTTCTAACATGTAGAACCGTCTTTAGGCCCCCTCACTCTTCCCCTCTCATGGTATCATGGCCCCTATAGGTGCTTGTGCTCAAT
This sequence comes from Picea engelmannii, assembly GCA_009831015.1. Classification (NCBI taxonomy): domain Eukaryota; kingdom Viridiplantae; phylum Streptophyta; class Pinopsida; order Pinales; family Pinaceae; genus Picea; species Picea engelmannii. Next base: position 1,237,746 of record ML777576.1, read on the forward strand.
CAACTGTTTGGATTCTTCATTAACTGAAAATGAAATATACATATATACAATGTTTAATATGTTTGTATTACCATTGTATGGAAATTACATATCCATCCTGAACTAAAACAAAATTAACCATAATTAATTACAACTTAGGGACATTGCCCATAGGGGTGTAGACCGATTGGCAAGTGCCATGTTAATGGAAGTAAATATGTAAAAGAGGTCTCAAGGTCGATTCTCACCCCAATTTATCCAAAGGCATGCTTGCGGGCAGTGAGATTCTCCCTAGGGGTTATAAGGAAGCCAGCAGGATTCGACCCCGTGTCATGCGAGTACGATACTGTCATCGTTATCGATTCCCCTAGTCACACAAAAAAAAATAGGGACATTACAAATCAGAACCAAAATCCTTCATTCTAGAAGTGTCAATGAGTATCTTATTAAATGGAGGAATCTTCTTGAAGATGAAGCGACTTGGAAAAATGAATAATTTTGATCGAAGTATCCTTCATTACCAATGCTCCGTGGATGAATTATTTTAGAGAAGGAATTACTTGTAATATACCAAATAATTAAAATAATAGTTAATACTTAATACTTAGTAGTAGAGGGTTACATATTCGATCACGTCCTTATGCCTTGATTATATATAAGGCTGGGCAATTCTCATTTAAATATGTACTAGAATATATATATATATATATATATATATATATATATATATATATAATTGGATCTTCTCCACATAGATGATAAGCTAAATCCAATCATGTCTCACACAAATTCCTATGAGAAAGGATGTTATATTGAAGGGCAACAAATTCTAGATGGGATCATAGTTGCTCATGAACCCATTCACTCCCCGAAATCAACCAAAAAATCAAGTATGTTTATCAAGCTTGATATGGAAAAATCATATGATTGTTTTAATTGGGACTTCTTTTTCCAAATCCTAGCTACTTTTCGCTTGAGTTTGACTTGGATCAAGTGGGTGAAAAATCTAGTCTCTTCAACCTTCTTCTATGTTTTAGTTAATGGTTCCCTTACCCCCCTATTCAACCCTTGTCATGGTATCTATCAAATAGACCATATTTCCCTATTTTTGTTCATACATCTGGAAGAGGGGCTTGGCAGATGTCTCTTCCATATAGTAATGCTTTAGGTAATCTAAAATGTCATAACCTCCTCAATGATGCTAATCCTCTTTCCCATCTCCAATTTTTTAATGATACATTGCTTATGGTATATCCCTCCATCAAGGAGGAAACAAATATCAAAGTGATCTTAGATGCATTCTTATTATCTTCTCGAACCCTTATCAATCAAGATAAATATCTTATATTCTTCTTCAACACATCCCTAATTACCCATCAAAACATAGTAAGAATCCTTAGTTTTCAAAAGGGGGCTCTCCCTTCGAAATATATAGGATCATTGCTCATTTAGAATGTGTTGAGAATCATATCCTAGAAAGACCTCATATCCAAGCTTGACCAAAAACGCAATGAGTGGACTTTTATATTTCTTAACCTTCAAGGAATATCAACCTTGATTAAATCAGTTATATAATATATGCCTTTATATCTATTCTTGATGTTGGCAATACCAACCAAGATCCTCAAGGCCATAAAAAGTATGCAAAGATATTTTCTTTGGTGTGGCCCTAAAAAAGAAAGAAAATGGGCCCTTGTAGCTGGGGACAAAGTTTGTCCTCCAAAATAATTAGGGGGCCTAGGAGTCAAAGATCTCGAGATTCTTAATAAATTCCTAGTAGGAAAAATCTCGTGGAGATGGCTAAATAGCAAGGAGGATTTATGGGAAACAATATGGTGGAAAAAATATGAAGGAGACATCAAGGAACACAACTTAATAAGAATGGAGGGGCGTAGGGAAGGCTCTTTGATTTGGAACAATATTTAAAGAAACAAGACTCTAGTGAAAAACCATTGCTTCTAAGAAATTAGATATGAACTCTATGCTTTCCTTTTGGGATGGCTCGCGACAACAACAAGAACAATTGAGAAAGTAGGAAAGCCTTTTATAATTCAAAGGCCCCTTCCATTCCAAGAATTGGCACTATGTCATTCAATTCTAGGAAAAAAGGAAACATACACCACACAATGGATTGTAATCTTGGAAATCAAGAGAAACTTGACCTCCAACAATCTCGCAAACTTCTTGGAAGTAGAACTACAACAAAGAAGAATCGGAATTAAGGAGGGTTAAGATAAGCTCGGGTGGGGGAAGATAGGAGGAGGGACCTTCTGAGTCAAAGAATCTTATAGAATGAAGGTAGGGCACAACTTAACTAAGAAGTAAAAGATTAGGAAGCAAGTTTGGATCTATGGAATGTGACCAAAAGTCTTCACCTTCCTCTGGTTGCTAGATAGAAGGGAAATTTTAACTTGGGATAAACTACAAAGAAGGTGTTTCAAAGGACCTTCCTTCTAATTCATGTGTCATCAATAGGTAGAATCCATAAAACACTCATTCAATCAGTGTATATCCTGCGATAAAGAAAGGTCCTGCGACTTTCAAATAAACAAACAAAAGAAAAAAAGATATTCTAGAAACCATAAAGGAGTGGCACTCATCTCCCTTCGTAAGCCTGATCCTAAATAAAATCATGGCATTTTAATCCAAGATTTATTCTGGGGATGATATGTAAGGAACGTAACAAACGCATATTGAAAGGTGAGTGGAGAGGAATGGAGGTTTTATGGGAAAAAAATTTGCAAAACATAAAGGAAGTTCTATTAACTATCTATCCTAGGTAACAAAAAGAAAAAAAAATGTTTCGACAAGGAACAAAGAATACTTTCTCTCTAGATTATTGGTTCCAAGAATCTAAGAGAGAGATTTACCTCATCTCCTCTCCAAGCTAAATCCATGAAAACTCAATTTGCCCCACTTGTGGACTTCATAAAACTTAAATTCGATGGTGCTTTGAAGGGAAATATTGGTCCTTTGGGACTAAGGGGGATTTTCAAGGATTCCTTAGGTCATATAATCAAGGTATATGTGGGGTTTCTGGGGACAGACACAAATAATTTTATAGAATTGGAAACTATGTAAAAAGGCCTTCTCATTTCAATCACTCATGGATACAACAAACTAAAAGTGGAAGGAGGTTCCCTTATATTAGTAAATTCTCTCAATCAATTGTTAAATGGTACCTAAGTGGACAAGTTGTTATAAAAATGGAGGCTTTCCTTATGTTTAGAATGAATAACCAAAAACATTGCACTTATCCTTGTGCTCATCCCCCTTCATGTCAAATGTACAACAAATAGCTTGGCGGATAGATTGGAAAATGAGGGAGTGTTGTTAGTAAATCAAGACTTAGATTGAACTTGGGATGGTATGGAAGCAAATCCCCTAAAGGAGGATTGTCTCTACATCTATAGATCAGATGGGAAACCCCTATATAGTGTCTAAGGGACGTGTATTAAGGAAGGGGAGGATGTTTTTCTTATTGAGTCTCGGGTGGCAATGTATAGTTATCATGTTGTAGTGTGTGGGTATCATGGTAAGAATGTTGTAAGTTTCTCCATTTCTCTTCTATTGTTGATCAACTTTCCATTTCATGTGTTCATTACTCCACCTCCTATGGGAATGTTGGTTACAAAAGGGCAGGGAGATGTTAATTTCAACCAATCCATTTCAGTTATGAGAAACAACGAGAAATATGCTTGGACTTCATAGGTAAAGTTTGTCTTTATGAGTCATGGATGAAGCTTCATTGTAGTATTTTGTGTCATTCTTGTTACTACCTAGAATTCTATAGGCTTGGCCTAGAATAACACACTACCTACACCTCTGTTATCACTGAAATTTCGTCTGCACATGGCGACAAGAACTCCACATCATCTGCACATAGCGACAAGAACTCTACATCATCAAAAACAGCAATGAAGTCATTCATGGCACTATTCACAGCATTCCAGAAGGGTCAAATACTATACAAAAATTGAAAGACACTTCACATCAGTAAGGTGCGCGCGTATGCGCGGTATAAGAACGTGTTGTGCGCGCTTAAGCGCCCGATGCGCGACTGTCCACATAAAAAGTCGCGCATCTGCTAATACGGAACATTAAATGCTTAAGTCGGCCTCCCGACCGCCAATAGACCTTCGCCCGAGATGATTTGACATCCAGATCAGGGTCGGTCCTGCAAAAACGACAAATTTATGGCTTAAGCGAACCCTAAACTAGCCTGTGTCTACACCGGGAA